>JAYXIM010012437.1:0-41866 GCA_037575425.1 Anastrepha fraterculus | reverse complement strand
CGAACATTCTTTGCGTAGGTAGATGCACGTTTTTTGCTGCACAGAGGCGTGTGCGCAGTTTGGCTGCAACAAGGTAGTGATCCGAGTCAATGTTGGGCCCTCGGATCGTACGTACATCTAATACACTAGAAACGTGTCTTCCATCTATCACAACATGATCGATCTGGTTTCGTGTTTTTCGATCAGGAGACAGCCAGGTGGCTTGGTGAATCTTCTTATGCTGGAATCTGGTGCTGCAGACTACCATGTTTCGGGCCCCGGCAAAGTCGATCAGCCTCTGTCCGTTACCGGATGTTTCGTTGTGCAGGCTGAATTCTCCGACTGTGGGACCAAAAATTCCCTCCTTGCCCACCCTGGCGTTGAAGTCGCCAAGCACGATTTTTATGTCGTGGCGGGGGCAGCGCTCATAGGAACGTTCCAGGCGCTCATAGAAAGAATCTTTGGTCGCATCGTCCTTCTCTTCCGTCGGGGCGTGGGCGCAAATTAGCGATATGTTAAAAAAACGGGCTTTAATGCGGATTGTTGCAAGACGCTCGTCCACCGGAGTGAACGACAGTACTTGGCGACGAAGTCTCTCTCCCACAACAAATCCGACACCGAATTTGCGCTCCTTTACATGGCAGCTGTAGTAGACGTCGCAAGGTCCTATGGTTTTCTTTCCTTGCCCCGTCCATCGCATCTCTTGGATGGCAGTGATGTCAGCCTTTACTCTCACGAGGACATCAACCAGCCGGGCAGAGGCACCTTCCCCATTAAGGGACCGGACATTCCAGGTGCATGCCCTCAGATCATAGTCCTTAGTTCGTTTGCAGGGGTCGTCATCAGTATAGGGAGGTCTCATCCGAAGAGCAGCACCTTTTCTGATAGATGCTGCCTGATAGATGCTGCAGTAGTCTGGTAGTCGCACGGATAGTTTCAGTCGTAATTTCTTCGAGAAAACTTCATAGCCAACCTTATCGTCTAGCTTGGAACCATCTGTATAGAAATTTAATTCCCCCTTCTCCATGGCCTTGGTGTCTGCCACTCTCTTCTTGACGGTATACTCGTCTTGAAGATTCTTTCAAAGGCGACTCTAGGGATAGAGTAGTCTATTTCTTGTTTGTGACTATTCAGAGAGTGCAAAATAAAAGCGTGGCCAAGCCACCGGTCTTTCCATAGCGCCATACTTTTGAGTCTGAGCGCCGAGGGGGCGGCCACGTGTTTCCCTACCAGATTTAGGACAGGTAAATTGATTCCAGCGCTTTGTTTGGGGTAGTCCTTAAAGCGCCAGAGATGCATAAAAAGCTGTTCTTTGGACCTTACTCTTGATTTTAGCGTAAGTCGCATTTTGAGCAGATGGCCACCATACAAGTATTCCATACATTAAGATTGGCCTAACTACAGAAGTATAGAGCCAATGCGAAACACGAGGTGTTAGTCCCCATTTGATACCGACCGCTTTTTTGCAAGTATATAATGCAACGTTGGCCTTCTTTACTCTTTCCTCAATATTAGATTTCGACATGAGTTTTCTGTCTAATGTGAGTCCTAGGTACTTGACATTCTCTTTCAAAGGAATCTCCTTGCGGTGTGCCTCTGCAGACCTGTCTGCTTAGAGTAGTGCTGCCTAATTTAGCCGTTACCTTTCTTTTGATGAGTATATCTTCTATCAGGGCTACGACGTGTGGTTCAACTCCAAAATCTTCTATTGAATCTACTATAGCCTTTGCATTTATATTGTTGATGGCGCCTTCTATGTCTACGAAAGCAACCAATGCAATCTCTTTGTCTAATAAACTTTTTTCCACCAACCCGACGAGTGAGTGTAAGGCGGTTTCTGTAGACTTCCCTTTAGTATAAGCATGTTGCGCCGAGGAGAGCCTATTTAAAGGCACAACGCACCGTTTGTATTCATCCATTATTCTCTCCAGGATCCTGAGCAGAGAAGACGTTTGACTAATGGGTCTGAAGTCGCTGGGGTTAGTGTGTGAGGACGTACCTGCCTTGGGTATGACCTCCAGCCTAGCGGAATGTAGCCCATGTTAAGACAACTTCTAATGACAATTTTGATAAACAAAGTCTGTTATTAGCGACTGTTTTTTGTTTTCGTACTATTTAGGAAATATTAATTTTAGCTTAGCAAGAAAATCCTTTGGGACAAAATTTATCGAAGGCTTTTGTCACATTAAACAATAGGCCAGAACATACTTTTTTGTTTTCGAGTGCTTTTTCTATTTCGTGCGTGAGCCTGTGTAGAAAGTATAATTCGAAACTAATGTGTTGGAATTATTGTTTTATTGAGACGCTTAATCAACATCTTTTCAAATAGTATGGGTCTATACGATGAATCCTCGTGCCCAGGTTTGCCTAGTTTTGAAATAATAACCTACGCAGTTTTATAGAAAATGGGAACGTAATGAAACTTAAAAGATGCATTCATTACACTGTGTTACAAAAACGAACTTTTTTTCTGTCCTATGAAGCAAACATACTTTTTCGGAAAGGGGATAAAAACTAAAAATCACGTGTATCGGCGATTTTCGGCATAACTTGAAGGAAAATTTTTAATGTAACAATTTTTAATTTTAATATAATAAAATTAATACAAAAAATTCGGGGTTTATATCTCTATTGTAATGCGGAGTGAAATACCTTTCTTTTGAAACCCACATCGGCATATCTCATGGAATTTTTTTTTAATTTCGAACAGTTGGCAACCCTGTGAAACATTTTCAGTGGCAACACCTAGGTGAAAAGTCTAGAAATGTGATACAGTATCTGTGTGCCCAATTTCATTCAAATCCGTTAAGCTAATCCTGAGATCGTGTGGCTATACAGATATGCATACAAGAATTGTTCGTTTAAAGTTATAGAAAAAAAAAAAAATGGTGACGTGTACATGAAAATCGCCGATACACGTGATTTTTAGTTTTTATCCCCTTTCCGAAAAAGTATGTGGTTCATAGGACAGAATGTGTGTATCGCGGTGTTATGTTAGTCAGGATTTGGATGCTTTTAGGTGAAAGTACTTTGAGTATTCTTGCAGCGATTAAATCGATGCTAGAAGATTAAATCCGCTACAGATAGTCTGCACATTAAAAGGTTAGGTTAACCCATTCATTCGGCTCAGTGGCATATGGCGGCAATATCCGATATTCGTACATGGATTAACGACTGCAGCTCTCAAGGAAAAGCAGCCGAAATGGGACGGTAGACATGACAAACTGATTTTGCTGCATCACAACGCCAGGCCACACGTTGCTAAATCGGTCCAGAAATATTTAGAGGGACTGAATTGGGAAATCTTGCACCACTCGCCGTATTCCCCAGACATTGCACCTTCGGATTACTATCTGTTCCGATCAATGCAACCGTTTATTCCTTATTCAACATAAAATTATTCTATGGCTTATATCGACCTTTTTTCTCATAATAAACTCGTGACCCTTTTCTCCTTACCTCCAAATTGCTTCAATGGATAGTATCCTAAATCAGTTATACAATTTTACATAGCATTTCATATTGAATCATAACTTCAAACTGAAACATGCGGAATTGATTTCTGCACGAGAATAGAACAAAAAAGGCGACCACCATCAAATAGCAGTCGCCTTTCGGTAGGTAATGGCAAGCCTCCAGGGGAATTTCTGCCATGAAAATGCTCCGTATTAAAATTATCGGCCTTTCAAAGTCGGCATAAAACTTAAGGTCTCTCGATTTGTGGAACAATATCAAGATGCACACCACAAATTAGATGAAGAGCTCGACCAAACACCCAAAAGGATGTAAGCGCCGATTATATGTATATATAGTATTCTTTACTTCAAATTTAAATCCGAAAACGCCTACTTGAATTTATAAATAGTTTTAACCGTTTTCAGTTGGGCACAAGTGGGTTAAATGGATTTCATAGCAAACAGTGATAGTGCAATTTAGCGGTAGCGCGAAATGCCCATCCCTGATTTTTGATATGGGCCTTTGAAATTCGGCTTAGTCCAAAAACGAATGACGAATTTTATTGAAGCAACTATATGCAAATGGAATGTAGAAAAAATGCTAATTACACGTATTTAAATTATTCATAAGCGCAAGCGCCTGCATTTTCAACTGTAATAAATAAAGCCCGAGACAATCCTTAAAGTGGGTGCGTTGAACTTAAAAAGAAAGATTTTTTTCTAATACGATAAATACTGCATCAAATGTTGGTGGAAAAAGTTTCTTAGAATGCAACTACTCGTATAAATTAATATTGCATATTTAATGCAACTGATTATTCCAGGAAACATATTAGCATAGAAAATTGTTACCACGGCTGAAGTTATTTCTGATTAGACAATAAAATGCATTTGGCTCATTCCAGGCTGTCCGATGTGCCATATCAACTTATACAAGGTGACACAAAATTAATCATCCAATTTTGTTTTAGAATAACTTAATAATAATGACAAAAAAAATGGTTTTGAATAATGGAAATCTTTATTTGGACCTTTGCGCGCTCCATTGCTTGTTTGTTTGTGTACTGCAGCTGTCTGGTTCACAAGTGTCAAGTGAAGGAAGATTTGATTCGTTCATAAGTGCAAAGATTCCGGACAACAAGTTCGATGGCAAACAGTACACCACGGAAATCCAGCCGGACCTCGAGAACAAATGAAAATATAATAAAGACTTGAACGATAATCCGTCTCAGTCTTTGCGCAAGAGAGCAATTGACTTGGATCTTCCTAAAAATAGTATAAAGAATATTATTGATGAAGCCTATTTTCATTTAAATGGTAGCGTAAATAAGCAAAATTGCCCTTATTGGTAAACGAAGGAACTCCCTCATAGCCCCTTCGCAATACCAAAGAGACGGCTTAGATTGCATTATCAAGCAGTGGAATAATTTGAGCATAGAGAGAGCATGGCGATACTGTGTAATTTCTTTCCTGATAAACTAAGATTTTTCGGTGTATATCCTAACCACTCAGGTCGCTCGATCTCACCCATAAGGACTCTTTTCTATGGGGATACCTCAAAGGTAAAGTCCATGAAACAAACCCAGCTAATATCTCAGCACTAAAAACAAAGAAACCCGATAGTGCGGCAACCTTATATTGGAATCATTTTATTGGAATCCAGAGGATGGAGTCAAAGAGTGTATCCGATCAAAATTTAGAGGAATAATTAAAAAAAAAATCCGCACTTTTCTTCTTTCTAATGGTTATTGAAATGTACTTTTATTATTAGAAATAGTTTTTTATTTAGCCTTTAATTTCCAATTCAGCCACCGGCATCCTTTCGTTATGTTACTAAACATATTAGTTTACATAAGTAGAGCTAAATATATGTGTTTTTATTTACTCTAGATATAATAAAATATAATATTTGCCCTTTCGTTATTACATAAATTTTTATATAAATAACAAATCTGCTCAGTTTACCCGCGAAAATGGATATCTTTAGGCCATACTAGTTTTGAAAATAATTTGCAGAAAGTTTCCACCCTTGTCGTTTTTGTAAATAAATACTTAGTGAATAATCATAATTTTCATAAGCAAACTTTATCAAGCAGGTATTTTTATTTGTCTGGGTTCATATTTTATTGATAATTTTAACCTCTTTAACTACTTCTTCTTGATTGGCGCGATAACTGCTTACGCGATTTTGGCACGCCAGTCGTTTCTTTCTCATGTTAACTGGCTACAGTTGGAGATGCTAAGTCCTTCTCCACCTGATTTTCCAACACAGAGTAGGCCATCCTTTTCTTCTGCTACCACCTGCTGGTACAGCATCAAATACTTTCAGAGCCAAGGCATTTGCTGCCATTCGGACTTCATGACCCAGCCAACGTAGCAAATGGATCTTATTCGCTGCGCTGTGTCTATGTCGTCCGCCGTAGCCGAATGGGTTGGTGCGTGACTACCATTCGGGATTCAGAGAGGAACATAGGTTCGAATCTCGGTGAAATACCAAAATGAAGAAAAAGCTTTTTCTAATAGCGGTCGCCCCTCGGCAGGCAATGGCAAACCTCCGAGTACCTACCATGAAAAAGCTTCTCATAAAAAATATCTGCCGTTGGAGTCGGCTTGAAACTGTAGGTCCCTCAATTAGTGGAACAACATCACGACGCACGCCGCAAATAGGAGCGGGAGCTCGGTCAAACACTCAAAAAGGGTGTACGTGCCAATTATATACATGTCGTCGTAAAGCTCATACAGCTCACTGTTTCATTGCTTGCGATACTCGCCATCACCAACGAGCAAAGGTTCAGAAATCGTAACGACGGGCATGATGAAAGTCTTATAGAGCATTAGGTTTGGTGATCGTGAGTGGACTTTGCTACTCAGTTGCCTACTTAGTCCAAAGTATCACTTGTTGGCAAAACCGAAACAGATAAAAGTCGAATCCTTGAAGAAGCATTAAAAAAGTGGACGTTCAAGCAGAACAAATATATTTTTTAAGTAATTTTTTAAAGCGGATATGTCAAAAACAGTTGAATTTTGGACCCATGTCTGATAACGAAATTAATCACAAATGACCTAAGTCCTTAAGTATCTTGAACGACTTTTCAGGTAACCTTGTATAGTGTACGAGAGGAAGGGATAATATCATTCATAAGCAACTACCACTTTATAGTTGATTTGCTCTTCTTGTGATTCCTACCTCAGTGGAATGAAAGTTTAGTTATTGGTTTTAATTGCTCATCATAATTGTAATAGCTTAGCAAAGGAAGTGTATGTTCCTTTTTTTGCTTGTTGCATACAAAATTGACACTAATAGCAGAGAAATGTCTATAGTTGTTATATCAAAGCTATTTCACACAATTTATCTACTCGTTTGTGAGTGAATGTTTAAAAGGAAGTGGAAAAATGCATAACTCTTATAACAGTACCTACCACCATAGGTCATATATGTGTGTGAGTATCATAAGCTCACATTCATATGTATATATGTACAATGTACTAGTATATTCATTCCCACTTATACAAGCATGCACATGCAAGCATATATGACATTAATGGACATGAGTGCCTTTGTTAACTCTATTCTTTTTAACCCTTGCAGTTTGGCGTGTAAGTACAGAAGTATAGAAGGATCCCTCATGCAATAACGTATAAGATTTTTGGTGCCACAAATTCAGCCTCTATTCCAAGTCCTCTGATTTGATGTCTCAACAGAACACTAAAACAATTTTGGTTTTGTTTTAATTTCGGCCAATTATAGCAAAATATTAATGAAAAAAAAATACATAAAATATTCATTGACGAAACTCCACTCGAAATACGCCCACGGAAATTTTTACTTCAAAATTGTGAAACACAAAAAATCCTATTTATTTCGCAGATATGCAAGTTACAGAATCGCGAAATTCAAATTTGGTGATATTTTACCCCTTCGACGATTGAGGGTTAACGTATGTAAGTTTTAAAAATTAACTGCAAGCACATTTATGTACACATATACGCATGTATATGTATTTGAATGCATGTTTTTGTTATACTACTTGAAGCTCTAATGAAAAACTTCAATTAATATTTAAAATGTCTAAGCATAGACTGAACCTTCTCTGTGCTTTTGTAATGTCTACAAGCAAATTCAATTACGGTCTAACAACGGCAATGAGTAGTAACTAAATAAGTGTAAAGTTAGTATGCATGTGCTCAGTGGAAAATGTAATGGAGTGAGTAAAGAAAAACAAAAAACAAACAAAAACACGAAGGGCAGCTTGTAAGCTCTAGAACGAAACCATATTTCAATTATGCGCCTCAAGTTTTAAGTGAAATGCCAAAGGCATATTCACATATGGCATTAATTTATAACTTTTGACAACTGCGTCCTACACTATAGAGATACTAATATTTTTTCTATTTTCTCCAACTTTCTCTATAAGTACGTATTTGAAGTTTGAAGAAGAATTTTTTTTGTATTAAATATGACTATATACCTACTTGAAACTGGGTGAGTCCATGGCTATTTTCCACAATTTCATGCAGTGAGCTCATATTTCCACAATAAGCCAGCAGAAGGCCAGGAACGATATTTGGTGTTTCTTTGTTAAAAAAAGAGTCACAGGAAAAAATTAAAGCAAAGAGGCGCGTGCAGGAAACATGCCACAATATTTTGTCATAACATATGGTAGGAAGATAATTGATTTCAGACCGGAGTTAGTTTCCCTCAAAGTTAGAGAATATAATCCGACGTCCAGAAAATAGTATAGATATGTAGAGAACACATCTCAATATAGTTGAATAGGAACACTAATAACAAAAATTAAGAGCCCACACCAATACTCATGCCCGAAGTTCTCATCCTCCACTCCACCAAGTCGGAGGAGTGAGAGGATCAATAACGCGGCGCAAAAGCAATATGACCGCAGGAAATAATTGTACATACATATAACACATGGGCTGAAAAGTCCCGGGCCTAACGCATAGATGAATTTCGTGTTTTACTTTTTCACTGCTTCTTGATGGGAAAAAATACCATTCAAACGAAGCAATGGCTTGGTTAACCTCGTTCAAAGCGGCCCCGAGCACAAAAATCGGCTGGAAAGGTAATAGCATCGGTATTTTGGGATATGCGTTCTGTAATAGTCATCGACTGACTTGAGAAGGGAAATACCATCAACAGTGAATATTACTATATATAGCGTTTCGGAATTCACAGAGAGGTCGTTGGTTCGAATCTCGGTGAAAGCAAAATTAATAAAAACATTTTTCTAATAGCGGTCGCCCCTCGGCAGGCAATGGCAAACCTCCGAGTGTATTTCTGCCATGAAAAAGCTCCTCATAAAAATATCTGCCATTCGGAGTCGGCTTGAAACTGTAGGTCCCTCCATTTGGGGAACAACATCAACACGCACACCACAAATAGGAGGAGGAGCTCGGCCAAACACCTAACAGAAGTGTACGCGCCAATTATTTATTTTTATTTATAGCGTAATTAGAGCGTTTTGATGGCAGAAATTGTAAATAAACGTCCGCACATGGCATAGAAGAAGAAAATTTAGTTTCATCGAGACAACGCGCCGTGTCACAAGTCAATCAAAACATTGGCAAAACTATTTACATGAATTGAATTTCAAGTTGCTCCCACATCAAATGTGTTCGCCACATTTGGCTCCCCGCGACTACTGTCTGTTCGGAGAACTAAATGCTCGCCGGTAAGAAATTTCGCTCAAATGAAGAGGTTTTTGCTGAAACTGAGGCCTATTTTCAGACAATTTCTTCAATTTGATTTCAGATGATGATGTTAGTGGATAGCGATGGAAGTAAACCTATAACACTGGCCAACAAAATTTCACTTTTTGACTAATGAATGTCTTCCTACGCATAGTTATGATATATGTATATAGTACATAGTTTTCAATAATTTTATTTCATTTATGTAACTTAACATCAGATACTTTAAAAACTATTGAATAAAGATTTTTTTGTGAATTATATAAGCCACTTTTATTTCATTTATGGATAGCATTTCTTAAAAGAATACGTTTTAATTGTGCGCCCAGGGTTAAAAATGGGAAGGTTTATTGCAAACTTTAAATGTGGAGCCTCTTAATATACATATATTCTTCTGCTCCCTTCAGGCCATATATTCCGCAGCTTATAGAAATACTAAATGCCAAAGAATTCTAGGATTTGTTAAACTCAGCCAAAAAATCTACACCTCACGATATGCATCTTGGCTTATCAACTATTTCCGTGACGACTTGTCTGCTTATCCTATAAGTTTGATCTTTCGTGTAAGGGAGGACTTCTTAAACTAAATGCAAGGCCTTTTAAAGAAGTAACTTCTACCACTTGTCCAGTTTGTAACTTGGGTGTCCCAAAAAATATTCAGCACGTCATTGGTACCTGCCTTGCCTATACAAATTTACGTTGTGAAAATTTTGGGGAAAAGACATTGAATCTCCTAAATATAAATTGAACGGTAGTGATTATTAAGCTCTGTACAAACTTTTATCAAGCAGCATCAAATACAGGGAGCTTGATAAATTTATATCTTCATTTTAAGATTAGTTTTTGAATAATTAATAAGTAAAAAATAGCTATGTGGCAAAATAATTTCTTTATTCATTGTACCGCCACAGACAACTTATGTTATAGTCGTACGTTCTGTTATTTATTATTATGCCATTATAATTATTTGAATTTAATGTCAGTTAATACATGAAAACCCTCGCCACCGTAACCCCACAGAGCAGACGATGACTTAGAAATTCCATAAATCCAAGCTTACCGGCGAATGCTGCAACAACAACGTCACCGCAACCTGAACCAACAATGCCAGCGGTAACTTCTACAACAACAACGTCAGCACGAGCTGCACCAACAGCAACACTATCACCGAATATGTGCCAAGCAAGTTTAGTAGTAATTAGCTCGTTAAACAAACAACAGCGTTACATTACTTCTACAGATTTTAATACAAATAAATTTAGCTATTGTAAAGAAGGGTAAAAAACCGACCTTTGCAAACACTATACGACAAGAGATTCTTGACTTGGCACTCACAACTAACCACTCACTTGATATGACCAACAACTGGAGAGTCTCCGATGAGGACTCAAAATCTGATCATACACATACTATTTTTAAAATCATAGGACCAGTTAAGAGCGTAATGCTATACAGAAGTCCCAAGGCTACTAACTGGAGCAAATACTCTTGAATCCAAACTAACCAAAAGCATTCTTCCTATAAAATCGACAGAGGAATTGGATGCATCAGTTGTAAACCTGGCTGACTACATCATATCCTCATATCATGAAAGTAGTCCACTAAAGACAAAAACCTGAACAAAGAGAATACCTTGGTAGAACAAAGAACTTGCAAATTTGCACCAAAGGGAGGCAATAAGCTTCCTGAATCTCCCAAATCCTATAGGCCAATCAGTCTTACGTCTTTCATGTTGAAAACCATCGCAAAGCTACTGGACTGTTCCCTATAAGAGGAGATTATCTCGAGAGTCCCACTCCATAAACTCCAATTTGCATATCAAAACGGGAAATCCACAGTTACAGCACAACACACAATTGTTCGCCATATAGAAAAGGCCCTTTACCTAAAGGAAATAGCCATCTTTACTTTTATGGACATTGAGGGTGCATTTGATAACGTGAACTTTCAAGCAATAGAACTGGCACTATCCAATAGGGTATCCAATCCAACAATTATTAAATGGGTAAGCAACATGCTAAACAAAAGGATAATCACAGCCTCTCTGGGGCAAGTTACCCTAAGTATACTGCAGACGACATTTCTGTAATAATTAAAGGCAATCACGAAAGGACCATAAAATACTTAATGCAGGATGCCTTAAATATATCCTGGGAGTGGGGTAGAAAAGAAGGATTATCAATCAAGTCTTCCAAAACCACTATTATCCCATTTACCAGGAAAAGGGTTATAAATATACCTACCCGGGCGATTAATAGAATAGACGTACCTCTAAAGGAAAAGGTTAAATATCTAGGAATTATCTTGGATAAAAAACTCACTTGCGAGGCCAATCTCAACTCAGTAATAAAAAAGGCAACGAAAACCCGTTGGACAACAAAAAGACTCTTGGGTAAATCCTGGGGTTTGAACCCTAAAATGACCTTCTGGATCTACACCCAAATGATAAGACCTATTGTACTATATGAGGCTTTGCTATGGTGGGTTAAAACAAATCAAGCTACTGCTATATCCAAACTGTGTAAACTACAAAGGCTGGTGTGCCTACGCATAACAGGGGCCACCGCTACATTTAGCAATACAAGAAGAAGCTACTATGCAAGCACTCTCTTTTCATATGAAAGAAAAACATAAATCAGGAGATCATACTAGACACCTCAATATCTTGATGAGATCATGATATCTAGTACAAGATCATGCAAGTTCTGCTGTGATGAAAAGGAGTCTTTGGTATACTTTGGTGAGGCATTAGGCCACAGGAGATACAGATTCGTGGGCTCGCGCCTACTAGAGGAGGAAGACCTACAATTGAGCCCTCCTAAGTCAGCTGGTTCGATTCTTCGGTATATTAAATAATTATAATTAAGTAATTAGGAGAGCACAATAGATCAATCTGGTCACAGTACATAAAGGCTTTAACCCGTATAACCATTACCTTTACCATAATAAAAAAGTTCATTTCAATAGAATTTTGGTTCGGCAGTATCATCGGCTCTTATTTCTTCGAAGTTGTGCAAGGAGCTGTTTTTCTGCCAATGGCGACTGATACCACACTTTTTGTGGCCCACGTCATTTGCCTCCCTACAAGGGGCTTAGATGAATAGTTTGAGAACTTCGATATCTACATAGGAAATAAAACTACATGATTATCGATACCGAAAATATCAATAACAATGAAGCCATAGCACGAAATCCGCTAATGCGCAAAATCCGCTATGTGCCAATTATTTTAGTTCAATTCCTGCGTGGGTCCCCGCAATCAAACAACTACAAGTATACATATATGTACACGCATATTCATAATGCAATGGCTCATTGCATTCGGTTGAACTGCTTAATTATAAATTCTATTTGTTAACAAGCATTTTCACTACGAAACACACACATGATTTAAGCTGTCAAATTTCATCCTTTGCGCCCCAAAAGCCACTTTGTTTTGTTTGTCGGTGAACATATCTGAATACTCGTATATACTTATACATATAACGGTTCGGACACGTTTTAGCATTGAGTTATCTGATATTGTTTTCCACCCACTCACACTAAAACTTGTTTGTTTGTGTAAATTAAATCAGCTTATTCGGAAAATTGCCAAATTGTCAAAATGTTAATTCTCGGTCATAATCCGCCTAAAAATTATCTGAATTGATAGGATTTGGCACACGGAACTAGCATTAATTATAAAACTGATTACAATGTTATATTATGTTGTTAAATGGTTGAAACTTTGCACCATGTCCCACAACAATAAAAGCGATATCACTAAAGCTTGTAATCACTGATGAGCCTAATTAAGAACTCAACACTACGAAATGTGCATATGCACAAGCGCTTATTATTATTCGCCAAAAACCAGTCATTCACTTTTATTGTACTCTTTTTGTTATCCAGGAACAATTTCATATGCACGTGAAACTATAGATTTATATAATAATGCCCCACACTAAGTTTCTGAATTACTCATCAATTAAATACTTTATAGGAAATTTAAAAATAAAAAATTCATTTATGCTCGCTCATTAATATGGGCATCAAACTATTAACATGAATTTCCTGTTTACTCTGCGAAGCTACGTACATATATGAATTTTTTATGATATCCATTGCGTGTGCTTTATTTCATAGGAGGTTGGTTCACTACTTTTTACGTTTTTATTGATCAGAAAGAAGATCGCAGTTGAAAAGGTAACAAAATATTGAATTTTGAAGAACCGTAGTCTGCGGCGGAAAAAAACAAGTATAACATTTTTAACATAATCGTACCTATTTGTCCATACTTAGGGAAAATTTACATTAGTGTGCAGAAAAAATAGGTGGATCAAGGAACAAGTTTTTTTTTCAACAAGACAACGATCCCAAAACACCACTTGTGGTATTAGAGTGTGAATATTTTTCAACACAAGGCATTTGCAAAGTGCTCCCAAAGTCCTGACATAAACTCTACAGAAAATTTTGGGCCTATCTTAAGGATAAACTGCCGCAACACAAAATTTCCTCAAAAAGTGACCTGAAGATTGTTTCGCTCGAGAAATGGGAAACATAACTGCCGAATTTCTTGAAAAGTTAATAAAGGGTTTTCCAATGACAGATGTTACAGGTAAATGAAATGCGCTATCGAGAGATGATTAACGATTTTTTTATGGCCGGAATTGGATGGTATTGATATGGACAACGTTTATTTTCAACAAGACGACGCTATGTGCCACACAAGCAACGAAATCATTGATCTTTTACGGGAAAAGTTTTCGGACCGTGTTATCTCTCGAAGAGGTGATCACAATTGGCCGCCGAGATCTTGTGATTTAATACCTTGAGACTTTTTTCTTTGGGGCCACGTGAAAGAGAAAGTCTACGGCAACAGTCCAGGGTCGATTCAAGACCTCAAATATGGATTTCGGGAGGCTATCGAGAACATAGGGCAGCCACTTTGCAATTCGGTTATGGAAAATATCATGAAAGGATATTGTCCAGTAAGCGTGGTCGTGGTGGTCATTTATAGACGAGTATATATAAGTGGTGAGTACACCCCTTTTTGGGTGTTTGGCCGAGCTCCTCCTCCTATTTGTGGCGAGCGTCCTGATGTTGTTCCACAAATGGAGGGACCTACAGTTTCAAGCCGACTTCCAAAGGCAGATATTTTCATGAGAAGCTTTTTCATGGCAGAAATACAATCGGAGGTTATCCATTGTCTACCGAGGGGCGACCGCTGTTAGAAAAATGTTTTTCTTAATTTTAGTGTTTCGCCGAGATTCGAGCCTACGTTTTCTCTGTGAATTCCGAATGGTAGTCACGCACCAATATCAAAATAGCACCTCTTATTAAAAAACCCATAGAATTTATGCCAAGGCGGTTTGAAGCCGTTTCCAAAAATATTGGTTATCATATGAAATTTTAAATAGATTGTACCTATATGTGCTTGCACACCACTACTAGTCAAAAGCATTTCAAATAATCAAATTATTAAGAAGAGCTTCTGATGTTCTTCCCCTCAAAGTCACTGAATTTAATTTCTGTATGAAGCACTGGGAAAATGATCCAGGGACACTGAAATGAACATCTCGTTTGCAATGCGAAGGGAGGTGGATTCACGACGTATGAGTTCCAAAGGAAGGGCCATATTTCTTTGCCAATTCTTCCTATAAAGATTTAAGTAATACTATACCATATTAAAAGAACTATGTATACAACATTAGCCGAGTGTTTTCCACAGAGCCACTTTTCGCCTTTTTTTAGATTTTTGATGACAAATTGCTCAACATTGATTGCAAAGATCTTTTTGTACGGCACTCCTCTTTTCAACATATCACTGTAGGCAAGGGTTAAATTTTGAAAGCTTCCGAGGAATACTTTCAAATAAAAGTCAAATGTAATTATGTAAATATGGTCCAAAATAAATAGTCCATAGTTCGGTCTTTTCAGGCGAAAAATGCTGGCGATCGTAGCTACCTCAGTTCTCTTGTATACGTCCCCAGTTTGCGAAAATGTGACGAAATTCATTAATAACAGAAGGAAACTATTATCGGCATATAGGCTAACTGCCTAGCTTGCTGTGATTACAGAACTATATCAGCTGATGCGGCGCTTGTGATAGCAGGATGTCTTGGCGGATGAGATGAAACCGGTTTAAGACAGATGCGCGGCTGAGCTGGAAGCAAGTAAAAAAGCAGATAAAGAAGAGGAACGAATTGTTTCACTTACAAGGTAGCAAAACTGATGGAACACATCCAATAATCCACATGCCTTAAATAAAGTTTCGGGGATGCAAACTATTTCGGGACTCCATTCCTATCTACACACGGGGGATTTAGAAAATTAGGTTCGGGTACGCTGACAGACCTACTGCTCTGTGTGCGTCACTGCAGAAGAAGATGTGGAACATGTCAGTTTCTACTATCCACGCTTTATGACAGGCAGAAGACTTCTAAAGGCAACCGATGTAGTCGTGTTCATGTTTGAGTCAGAAGAAAAGTGCGAGGAGGTAAATGTGTATGTTACTAGAATTCAAAACGAACTTAGAAATATTGAGTGATTGATGAAGCAAAGAGAATAAACCCTCCAAGTAATACGTTGAAACAGTTCCGCAGGGAAAGTGGCGGAGATGACGGAGTTGAGGGCTTAGCGCGTAGGTCTGCTGCTTCACATGTCTATGATATTAGTGCGTGATCGAAGAAGAGGTGTTCCTTTAGCAGGCAGTATGAATCGTGCATGCCGTCTATGTTGGCGGTATTTATTTTAGATTGCCCCTCCAGATAAAAAAAACAAATACTTTTGTGAGCAATGAATTCTAATTTATTTACGTATTTTTAAGTTGTTAAAGCTAATGGGCGTGAAGGCCAAAGACAGACCGAGTAACCGTTGAATAGTCGCAGTGGAACACAATCTTAAAAGGCCAGGAATATGTAACTACGAAGAAACAGCTCAACATAGATCGCTTTGGAAGAGCATTTTGAAGGAAGCTTTGACGCTCCTCGAGTTGTAACGCTATGAAAGGAGAAGGTTTTTAAGTTTTTCCAAATCATTTTTACAATATTAGTTTTTAGTTTTGTAAAAATAGTTTATAAGTAAATTATGAAAAATTTTTTTTTTAAATTTGAGATTACTAATCGTCTTCCCAAGTAAAACTTTTGTGTGAGCTATTCTACTCACTCCGCGCATTTTCGGATAACTTGGGTATGAAGATATGAAAAAAGAACTAAGCATATGTAATGGGAAAGCTCCAATTAGTTTGGACTTAAAACCGAATTGTTTGCCAACAATGATATATGGTGGGGGCATTTACGTCATTTACTTAAATAGAGCCAATGCTTCTATTGGCTTTTTTAGATGAAGTAGTAGTAATTGATGTAAAGGATGATTAGGTTGCACCTATTTTTCCAATGAAGGTTGTTTGACAGATCCCATCAAACTAAATACATAATCATCGCTCTTAGGCCAACCCAGGTCATTTAAGAACAGCCACTACATACATTGAAATAAACGTTTGGTGCGGCCTATGGGCTGGAGGAAGCATCAGTCTATATTCTTCCAATGTAATAATGGATGGCGAACGCTGTCGCGCTATGATAAACGACATTTGACACCGTAAATTGAAGCCCGTGATCTTCACTAGCATTTGGTTCCAACAAGACGGCGCTACTTGCCATACATCTCGTGAAGCAATGGACTTACCACGTCGTCGTTGCGGTGAGCAATTTATCTCTTGTCTCAGCACAATGGATTAGCCACCAGGATCGCGTGTTTTCACAAGCTTTGTCTTTTATTTGTGGGAGTATTTAAAATCTAAATGTTTGTGGCTTGGATTGAGGCATTGGTAGCCAACATTACTAAAGTTATTCACGAGATACCGACCGAAGTTCTCCAGCGAGCTATTCAAAATTGGTGTTCACGGATATCCGAATTACGGCATACTTGCAGCCAACATTTGAAAAGGATTATCTTTAAAAAATAAACGTCATGAATGGTTTTACACAAAAAATAATAAGGACTGTCCAATAAATTAGAATTTTGGTTATTTTATTTCAATATAAAATCCAATACCTCTAAATTGATCATCCTTGACAGTTAAACGATTTTTTTTTGTCTACATTGCGACTTGAAAACAAAAAGTTTTGGGCCAAAATGATGAAGTCTGTCAAAAGAATATGCCTGCAAGTCCTTTAATATTTTGCTTGAATAATTTATAATTTTGACTGACTTAAATTATTTCTTCCTAACGAAAAAATTAAAAGTATTTCTTCCCTTTTCCTTAAAATTTCTAAATATGCATATTTTTAGAAAGGGATGTGTCGAATTAAAGTTCATTGCAAGTGCAAGATAAGGCTTTTATAACTCACTACTGTTACAAATAATTATTTTTGCTGCTAAGGAAAAATTAGAGTTTAAAAACTTCATTCTGAACTCTTATGAACCAAGAACGGATACTCGAAGGTCAAAAGTCTGCATGAAATGAATCATTTTGGTTCCATGCTACATAAAAGTTGTTATGGTGTTATTTTTCGCCAAACCATTATTTAAAAAGATATTAGTTAATAAAGTCATACAAAATTTTTTCATAAATTTCATAAGTTCCAACCGGTTAGAGGTTTCGCACTACAGATGCGCAGTTCCTCTGCATATTTTATCCAAGCTACTCGAAAATAAGTGTGAAGTGACAGAAATAAACACTTGAACATTTGTGCGTGCTCTTCTGTACATAAATACAAGTATATGCAAGTTAGTGTAACTTGAATAGCAGGTGACAATCGATAAATGGCTTCTCGAATTCGACTCGATAAAAATTGAAAATTTGTAGGCTCCGATAAATTTGCTTGCATTATTATAACAGTACATGTAAGGAAGTACATATGTTTCAACTCCTACAGTGCTTTCGATAGCGAAATCAACTGAGTTTCTTCTCATTCAATTAATCCATACAACATTTGTAAGTAGGTATTCATATCCATACATATATAAATAACTTGCTGCACTGCCCACGATTCCTGTTTTTTGCAATTCCACCAAAGGCTACAATACCAAAATCTGTCGAATGCATTTCTGTTTACTGTGGCAAATAAAAACAACGTACATAAAGCAATTTTCACTACACAAATATGAAATCTGTATGTAGGGTGTTTTTTAAGAGCTCGGGAACTAAAAGTGAACAGAATATATTGTGGGAATATTTTTTTTTATTATAATCTGGTATTCGGTCGCCAAACCATCGTTGCTCCTGAATTGGCGAAAAACTGAAAGATTCAATGAGATTTACCGAAAAATTGGGTGCTTGGGTGTCTCACGAGCTCAACGAAAAGGAACCAAGAAATTCACCTTCAAATTTCTTCTCAGTAGCTCGCCCGCCATCGAGCAACACGGAATACTGGATCTTCATCCAAAGAAAGCCATGATGTGCGTTTGATGAGACTGGGAGGGCATGGTGCACTGATAAATACTCGAAAAGAAAGCCACGGTCAACAAGAAGCTTTACACTGCCCAGTTACACTGCGTGAATGAGGTTATTCGACTGAAAATACCTCATCGATATGATCAAACTATACTCCTTCACGACAACGCCAGGGCCCATGTTGCACAAGTCGTCAAAGCTGCGCTCCAAGAGCTCGAATCGGAGGTTCTTCAGTATCCGCCGTATTCTCCGGATCTGACACCAACCGACTACCATCTTTTCGTCTCCCTGTCAAACCATATGAAGGGCGTTACCTGGTTCAATAACCTGGCTCCAACTTTTGGCGGAACAGGCATCAACAAATTGGTCGAGAGGTGGGAGGAGGTTGTAAACAGCATCGGCGAATATATAATTGGTTAACTTATTGATATAATTCTTGTTTTTTGTTTAAATATAAGACGTCGGTAAAAACGCCAAGAACCTATTCTCCAGCTCAATAGATAATTTAATTGCATTTATGTTATGAATATCCGGCATATGTACGCCGCTGCTTCACGTTACAGGCCCATTTTAACTAGTCCAATTTTAACTACTTTTTCAAAAAATATGAATAACAAATCTAAATGGGTCCAATCAGAAAAAATGCGACGCAAACGATTAGTAATTTGGCTTCAATTTTTGCATGAGCTGTATTTTATAGGCACATAAGCCAAGATTCTTACGTAAAATTTGCCACGTAGTCGAAAGACAAAGGCCAACAAGTTGAGAACGACGACGAATCGATATTTTGGCGTGTTCTTCAACACTTCGCTCTATGAACCTTCGTGAACAGATTAATTTTTTTCAAAGTAAATTTCCACAATTTGGAAGCGTTGTTCTGTCGTTAAGGATCCATAAAGGCTTACCAAATCTTACTGAATAGGAATGCCAGAACAGTTTGCCATTCTCAGCTGCCAAGCTATAGTTATTAATATCGATAGGTCTCTAGGTGAACCTAAAAAAACACCCGATATAAGCCTTACCTACTCGCTATTGCACCCGGAGACGATTTGTAACAGAAGTTTTTATTTAATTTTTTTCACAACTTGATGCGACCACCCGTTCAGAGCAACAGGCTGTGCGCCGCAGCACAACAAGCGATAGGTTTTTACGCCGTTGAGTATAGGAAAATTAATTTAACATGCATACGAGCTTTCATAAACAAGAAAGCCAAAAACGAGTCCTCAGTGAAATATATAGCCCGTTATTTTTCTGAGTGACGTACAAGCTAATATACATATGTATTTATGTATTTTGACGCATTGCTTTGATCACATTTACTCCTTTCGCCTCCACCAACAGTCAAGGGAATGGTCAGCGAGAGTTTGAAAAAATTGCATTACGTATTAACAGCGCACAGCAAAAAGTGAATGTATGTACAGTGGTGGTTAAAACAATAGCAACCAGAAGGTGTATTTTAATTGTGATCATTTTTTCAACCGTAAATGCCGCGCAACTCTAAGTTTATTTGTTCAATGCATTGTTTGTTCTTCCTGTTTATGCACGAACATCAAATAATAGAAACAGTTGTTTCAAATGGCGTTCGACCCTCGGCAAGCAATGCCAAATATCCGCGTGTATATCTGCCGTTCGGAGTCGGCATCAAGACGCATGCCGAAAATAGGAGGAGGAGCTCGGCCTAACACGTAACAGAAGTGTACGCGCCATTTATTTATTTTAATTTTTTTATAGCTTGTTTTCCGCCCTATGATTTAATTAAGAGCGGCGCTATCTTCGAAATTACGTATGCATTTTTGAATTTTACTGTTTGTATAATTTTAAGATGTTCTAAGGAAGAAATAATATATAACAATATTGTTTGTGTGAATATTCGTAAAATCTATAACATTCAATCATTTGCAACTCGCAAATATTTAGAAAAAAGATTTATAATTTTTCAATACTTTGTTGCATGTCCGGTATTTTTATTAAATTCATCACATCTTCTAGGCAGTGAGGCTATGGGACTTCAACATAACTGTTAGGATTTGCCCTCCACGCCATTTCCAATCCGTTGAAAAGTTCAGTACAATTCCGGAATACTTCTTATTATTATTGCCTAGCCGCGGTTATGCCATTACATATGTATATTTGATTTTCTTCCAACCACGACTTTGCGAGCCTAGAGGATTGCTTAGAGTCATTATCGTGCTGGAAGATCCAAATAAGTGGTATTCCGCTTCCAGCAAAGGGCAGCACCTTAAACGTCTCTATAACTCGCTGTCATCGTTTCGCTTTAACGGTGAACTGTTATTGGTTCTTTACAAAACAAGTACTTTCACACCACAGTGTTGCTACCTAACTGTTTTATTGTGGCAGCTGCGCACCTCGGTTTGTATTATTCACCTCGCAGTTGCCGAACATAAGTTTTGCTTTCTAATCCTCGGAGGCTGAATTTGGGCTCATCTGACCACCAAATTATTATCCACTGCTTCTGAGCCCAATTTAAATGCAAACGAGCAAATATGAACCTCTTTTTTCTGTTTTTTTTTAAAACACAAATAATCTTTTCGTTCATCTATAACTACATAGATTAAACTTCAAGACTCATATTTTTATAGTGGAAAGGATAATGTCGAGTTGAATTTCACTTTAAGCTTCTCTTGGAACTGCTTTGACGTAGGTTAGATTAGGTTCTGGTGCTTATGATCGTTCTTATGATTAACTCACCTTACGAGTCCGTGCGACACGAGAACCTCATGCATTTTTGTTCGTGAAATCATTTTATTGCTCATATGAAGCGCAAGATTGATCCAATCCCCACGTCAGACAGTTCTGTAAGATAATTGAAAAAGGGTTTACCTAGACAAGCTGCTCTGATTTTAGCTAAGACTGAACAATTGCAAACGAAGTGCGCATAGGTTTCTTCCTCTTACTCATCTCTACAATTTCTACAATATTCATGGAAGGAATCTCTGCTAAATAGCCAATGACCAATTATACAAGCCACAACCTTCGAGACATCCTCTCTTGAAAAGCTAAGCAGTTCCTTTGTCGTTTTTTTAATTGCGGCCACAGTAGGCTAACAGTTACGCACGTGTCTTCATCTCTTCATGACCTATTAGCCTCTTCGATAATGTTGTTTTTAATTATTAGTTTGCACGTGGGCATAGGTATCGCAATGGTATTTCTATCAGTAAGCAGTTGAAGAGCAATACCTTTTCTGGCTAGCTCATCAGCTTCACAATTTCCCTCAATATCCTTTGCCATTTCTCTCCTGGTTATGACTCGGAACCCAAATAAGGCTGACCTTGAATACGACACTAATATCATTTGGGGCTGCCCGGTATGCACAGGCAACCTTCGATCTTAGTATTTTAGTAGTTTTTGTTATGGTATGCGTATTTAGATCCGTAGCCGCTTCTTTTATAGCTAAAACTTCGGCGTTATACGCGCTAAAATAGTCTGATAGTCGAACGTATAGTCCCAATCATACCTCCTTCGAAAATATTCCATAGCCAACCTTATTGTCTAACTTGGAACCATGTATAGAAATTTAATTCCCCCTTCTCCATGGTTTTGGTGTTTGCCACTCTCTTCTTGATGGTATGCCCGTCTTGAAGAGTCTGTCAGAGGTGAGTCTAGGAATAGAGTAGTCCACTTCTTGTTTGTGAGGTTTCTTGTAGAGTAATTGATAATTTGACGATATTCTCTACTGGCTGTAGCACGAGTACTTCCTCCTCTTTTACCTGTGTGGAAGCTACCAGAATGAATAATACGGCAAGCCATTGATTTATGAATTGAATATTTTAATATATCCGTTAGTATCCGAGCTCACTGATAACATATTTTTAAGCTTTCTTATTTTAGTCCGTATTTGTATTCCCTGGTCTAAGAAATTCTAGAAGCCCGACATATTAAGTGCAAACTTTTTATCAAAATACAAACGAATTAAGCTCAACTCATTAAGAGGAACACATTTAATTTATAACCTGACATTACCAAAGGAACAAGCTTTGTAAAGAGTACAATAAATATCAGTTGCAAATGTTTTGCATCCTTGCATTACATTTTCTCTCTAGTAATATTACTTTGTTTTTATTGTAGGTAGGGGGAACAAATACCGCAACAGAAGCTATAGAAAAGAGAAAACCCCGCTAGGAAAACATTACTTTAAGCAAGAAAATTTATCAGAAACATTAATTGACTTTGGTTCCAAATGTTTTCCTCACCACTGTATGTAGCTACTCTAATGTCATTTCTGGCTATGTACATGATGGCGGTGGCTGGCATTATTGATGTGGGTGTTGTATCTGTTTCATTTTTGCCTAGACACATATATATGGCACCTCATATTCGCTGAAATTGCATGATTTTATTTCAGTTCAATTGCTTGTGCTGCATTGCTGAGATGAAGCGCATGGAGGCAAATGACGTGATATTCAAAAAACTTTCGATTTTAAGCCAATTATCAACGTAAGAGTTTACCGGACCAGGTATCAACATGTACACATACGTACGTATAAATTCACGTGGATGTGTATTTAACATAGGCACTATTCGTAATATTAAGGTTCCTAACCCAATCAACGACGCGGGAATGCTTGGCCAGCTGTAAAATCTTTTCGAAAAAATGGCGATGTATGCATGTACAGGGTGATCTATCTAACGATTGGAATTTAATTGAATTCCGATAAAACATGCAATGTGTTGATTGTATAGTTTTTGTTTTTTTGCGAGTTTCTACCCTTATCTCACCAATAGCAACATCGATGCCAGGTGTCAACTCTTGAACAGCCTCGACTTGGTTGGCGTAACAAGACATAGCGAGTCAAGTCATAGCTTTCAGGCTGCCAATTGGCTAATTATTTGATTTTTGAAAACAGTGCTGAAATGATCAAATATAAGATTTTAGATTTTAACATTAAGCGCCGCAAACGATCGAAAGGCGATTTTTCGGTAAAAATCCTCATGCAGGGCATATAATTTTCAGAATCGTAAGGAATAATAATTCAGGGGTCAATTCTCATTCTGTGTAAATGTGAATTAAAAAAAGTTCTCATTTTCGTTTTCATAGGCCCTTTTCACTCTGTCTTTTCACATACGTTTATTTTGCGATTATAGCTTGCTCCATGACAAAAGTGTTCCATTTCCGAGATAGCTATGAAACTTTTGCAAGTGTGCTATTCAAATTTCAAATGGCTTTTGCTTTGAAGCTAGATAAAGAAATTTAAAAGAAACTGGCCGGAATAATTATATTTTGCTTGATCTGGGGTAAAGAGTTCATGATGAGGATTGGTAAGATAACGATTTTCAGTAAATTTAATCCTATTTTCAAACAAATTTAATATTTATTGGAATTTGTTAATAGTGCTGAAACGCTCACTGTGCAATGGACAAAGTCCAATAACGATGAGGTTTATTTAGAGAACTTTGTGGAACCTCAAGTACAGGTCGGGTGATTGGTTAGACTGGTGATTCATCCAGAATCCAACTAGCGCTTCCGCACCATTTTGTTGCCACATCCTCGTTACAAACTTGTTTCCAGTTATTTACGGCATGACTATATCCAGCCTGTGCGGTTCACAAACCTTATGAGGTTGTTGACATCTAAGCCGGACAGTTATTCCAGACTCTTGGGCAGCGGTTGGCCCAGGGTTAACATTCTGTCTTTCCATAGGGCAGGGCATTCACAGAGGAAATAGAAGATTGTTTCCTTTTTCTCCGGTTGTTTACAACTATGACAGTATGTGTTGTGAGGGATGTCCATTTTGGCTACTTGTTCTCCGATAGACCAAAAGCCAATTATGACCGCCGTTAGTCTCCAGGCGTCCGGTCATTTCATGTTTAAAAATATTGACGATTGTTTGAGGTTGTAGGTGGACCATAATGTTCTGCTGATTTTGCATTTCGTCTGGTCTCTCCATCTACAATCCACGATTCGGATGTGTTTTAGAGAAATTGTATCTTGACTGCAACCAATGATGTGAATACCGATTCTGCCAGATTTTTATTCATGGCACCTCCTCCTCTTACCAGTTCGCCTGCCTTTTCGTTATCTTCAATATTTCGATGTCCCGGGGCCCAGATTAAAGTAACTTTATGGTTTTCACTCAAGGTGGAGAGGCTATTCCTACTTAGTTCCACCACTTTAGCGGTGGTTGAAGCCGAATCCAGTGCCTGGATTGCAGTTTGGTTATACGAAAGAATAGCGAGAAATCTGCGATTAGTAGCCTACAAGCTTCCTCAATCGCAAGTACTTCTGCCTGGAAGACACTGCTGTTACTAAGGAGACGCACAGATTTTTCAATTTTAAGTCTATGAGAATATATATTAGCTGCCCACCACAATCCATTTTAGAGTCGTCTGTATAGACTGTTGTGTCGAAGTTGTCTAGTAAGAATCCCTTATTCCATTCCTCCTTAGATGGAAAGAGACTGGCAAAATTCCTATTGAATGTAACCGTCGGGACGATATAGTCAGTCCTCTCCGAGGTTAAGTGAGTTTGTCGCAATAATAGACTTGCGAGATCATACGTTTTTTCTGATGGTTGCCGTCTTCTTTATATGTACATAGGTCTATTAGAATAACGTGTGTGTAAAATGCTCTGATTGCACCGGCCGTTATTGCACAGGCTGATCTTTGTATTCTGCCGAGTAATTTGATATTGTAATCTCTCCCTAAAGCTTTCCATCACACTACCGAACCATACGATAAAATTGGTCATATAACCGCCTTATACAACCATAATGTATGCTTAGGTTGAAGGCCCCATCTTCTTCCAAGCATATGTAGACAGGTATGTGGTATAAAGCAATTTCTGGCTTCCTTAACCGTTCTTCGAGGTTTAATTTTCAGCTAAGTTTGGAGTCCAGAATTACCCCTAAAAACTTTGCACTGGGTGAAAGTGAAAGAGTTTGTCCGCGAATCTCCTACTCCATTTTTACACACACAAATTTTCAGTGAAGAGAAAATTTTCGTATAAAAATATTTTGGCGTTTCTTTTCATTTTGAGGGAACGCGAATAGAATTTTTAATGTAAACTGGAAGAAACGTTTAAACGACACCTAGTTCTCCAATTTGAGTAGCTAATGTGCAGCGAAAACTATTTTTTGTATCGGAGGATAAATCATCCCATCCGTACAACGTTTAACAACCATACGATAGAAAATTACGTGATACGTCTATCGAATAAGCTGAATGGTAGTCAAACCAACGAACGCAAGCGGCGTAACTTATTTTCAATTCACAATAGTTTTCAGGATCCACAATGCTTTGGATCGCAGTTTTAGGTTTCAAAGGCGTGGAACTTTCAAAACTGTTGTAAATTTTAATAAATAAAGGATTTTCCAATAACAGGTGTTACAGGTGAATGGATTGCGCTATCGAGACATGATTAACGATTTTTTATGCCCGGAATTGGATGGTATTGATCTGGACAACGTTTATTTTCAACAATACGGTGCTACGTGCAACACAAGCAATGAAACGAGGCTATCAAGGTTGCCCTATGAGCCACTTTGCAATTCGGTTATGGAAAATTTCATGAAAAGTATATTGTCCTGTAAGCGTGGTCGTGGTGATCATTTGCCTGATGTTATTTTCTACTATTAACGGCATACCTTCCTCTTTTTAATGAAATAAACATCGGATCATTTACATTAAAGAATAGCATATTTCTTTGAATATCAAAATAACACTTCTTATAAAAAACCCCTATACAACTAAAATATAGCCATGGATCCGACTTTGTTTTTATATATGAGTTCTAGAGAAGGTGATGCAGATGAAAAAATAGTGTGGAGGCTTCTAAGAGAAAATAGCACTCCCAAACACAGCGTAACAGTACGTTCACAATTAGCAATTAATCACAAAATTAATCTACCCGTTCACATATGGCATATTCCCTGAAGAATTGGCAATCAGCTGTCAATATTGCTTCCAAAGGATTTTCTTCATAGAAATGGGTTTGGTGGAATATTTTATAGTTTTTGGTTCGTTTACTTATGGCACCGCGTTACACACATTCTGTCCTATGAACCAAATATAATTTTTCGGAAAGGGGATAAAAACTAAAAATCACGTGTATCGGCGATTTTCATGTACACGTCACAATTTTTTTTTTTGTATTCTATAACTTTAAACGAGCAATTCTTGTATGCATATCTGTATAGCCACACGATCTCAGGATTAGCTTAACGGATTTGAATGAAATTGGGAACACAGATAGTGTATCAAATTTCTAGACTTTTCACCTAGGTGTTGCCACTGACAATGTTTCACAGGGTTGCCACCTGTTCGAACTTAAAAAAAAAATTGCATGAGATATGCCGATGTGGGTATCAAAAGAAAGGTATTTCACTCCGCATTACAATAGAGACATAAAACCCCGAATTTTTTTATTAATTTTATTATATAATATTAAAATTAAAAATTGTTACATTAAAAATTTTAATGCTTTTAAAGAAACATAGGCCTTTTATTTTTGCGTTTGTAAGCATTTGTGTCAGTATCGCGACAAATAGACCAACAGTATTCGCCAAGCATATGCGTAATGTCTTGTCCTTTAAAGCGCTTTTCAATAGCCGCAATGTCCTGATGGAGCCTTTCGCCATGTTCATCGCTACAAGCTCCTAAATCACCAGGGAAACAATCTAAATGATTGTGAAGGAAATGGATCTTTAGCGACATATATATGCCCATTTCGCCATATGCCGAAATCATTTCTGCAACAATATTTTAATAATTGTCAGCTCGTTTGTTGCCAAGAAACTGCTCAATAACGGCAACTGTGCCTTTCCATGCACGTTGTTCGATAGCATTCAATTTTGATGAAAATTCATAACTTGCAACTATTTTTTTATCTGCGGACCACTGAAAACACCCTAAATTATACACATCATTAAAAAAATAAAGTTACTAAAAGCCTTCGTAAAAAAAATACCTGCATGAATCTTTGCGCCGCTCAGTTTCGGAAAAATATTGCGCAAACTTGCAATCGCTTCGCCCTCACGATCCAGTTTTTGAACAAAATTTGATACGACACCGAGCTTAATGTGTAGTGATTGCACGGCACAGAGTGTGTTGTATGAAACAATAATGGTTTAAAAATTTGGAGTCCCTTCAAGTTATGCCGAAAATTTAGTAAACAATTTTTTTTTTGTTAGATAAAAAAAAATTCAAGAAAATCTGAGAATCGATAAAATTTTTTTTAATAAGTGGTTTAAAAATTTGGAGTCCCTTCAAGTTATGCCGAAAATTTAGTAAAAAATTTTTTTTTTGTTAGATAAAAAAAATTCAAGAAAATCTGAGAATCGATAAAATTTTTTTTTTAAATTTTACATAATAAAAACATTTCCACGAGTCTGCCTGCAGAAATTCAGCGGGATTGGATCACGGAAAAAGGGTTAAAAAAAAAAAAAATTTGACGTGTACATGAAAATCGCCGATACACGTGTATTTTTATTTTTTCTCCCCTTTCCGAAAAAGTATATTTGGTTCATAGGGCAGAAAAAAAGTTCGTTTTTGTAACGCAGTGTTATGAAGAAAAGTCAAGAAGGACGAGCTAATTTAAATGCGCAATTGGCTGCTAGTAATAAACGGTTGGAGGAAGTCCGTAAACGACGTTTACTAAGGTTTCAAAAAATTATGGCGAAATGCGATATTACATTTTATAACACACAATAAGAGGCCAAAGTGTCTATGGACACACACCTTTTCTGTAATATATGAAAGCATAATGAATAACATGTAACACAAATTTTATTAGAATTATGTCTACAAACTTCCTTTCCTTGCTGGCATCAATTTTATTTGGTTTCTCTTTACATTCATAAAAATTATTAACTATAACCCAAAAAACACAGGGTTATATGTAAAAAGTATGGTAATAATCTAGGATTATTTTATAAACTCAGATTTCGGGAGAGAAATCTTGTATGGGTAATCTCGCTTTTTAATTACGGATTAAACATGTAACCGGTTAATTATTTTAGCTCATTTACAAACTTTTTCCAAATACAGGATAAGTAAGATGTTTCTTATTGAATTTTCCTCGAAATTGAAAATATGTTTGCACATACATGTGTAATCTTCGTAAATAGTTTTTAAGTGAAATGGAAAGCTTTTGTACCATATTCAAAGTTGAGTTTATTCAAATTTATCCTGTAATAAATTTATTTCAAAAACCATATTAATTTATATATTTTTACAGTTTACTTATATCTTTGGTTAAATTCGGACGTTTACGTGCTTCTATCGGTGTTCGAATGAGAGCTCGATTCATAAATGTCATAGCATATACAGAAATGTTTGTAAATTTGTGTGTGTATGCTCAAATAAATGTTTGTTAATATTTTCGTCCGACATTTGCGCTTGGAAGAAACGCTCTTTGTCCGCTTACATCACAGCCATCCCCGTCTAGTACATCTATAACAAAAGTACACACATACATGTGGGCACCCATGAAACATTTTAAGTGCCAAAACCAACTTTAAATAAAACATTCGGTTATAATGCGATGTAATTACCTTTGGCGACTAGACATATGGGCTCATAATAGGGTATTACAGCTTCGATGCAAGTTTATTTCCAAATTAAGTATTTTCAAATAATTCAAACTATTTGTATACATCAAATATATATTTAGCAATAGTAAAACACTAACAAATTGCCTATGATTTCACGAAATAACTTCACTTTTGGGGATTGAAGTGCAAGTGATTCATTTTCAGTAACTAATAACAGAGTAAACCGTAAGTACTTTTTGACAAAAAAATATTTGAATGGAATGGATCTATTTACATTTCTCGTCGGATAATAATTTGTCCGCCTGTCACAACTAGTTTTTATATATGTTTCCGTAAAAGACCACTTATATCACATTGAACACTTTTTCATTATTTTTCTTTTAGTATGTCTTATTGTTAATTAAACAAATTGATTTCCACCTTGAAACAAGTTCTTTCAACGCTTTATTAATTCATGCAGTAAAGGGTTAAGCACCTTTTGTATGATTTTACTACGAGCGTCAAAAGTTGGTCAACATCTATCCACGCGAAAGCCATATGAAAGACGCATAAAAATAAAGTTTTACTAAATATTAGCTAATAACTGACTTGCTTCGAGAAGCCTCGTTCAAAATTCCTCAAAAGACTCAAATCAAAATTTAAATTTCCAAGAGTTATTAGATTGCCAATGAAAAAATTTTAGACAAAAGCGGTTAAATCACCTCTTACCTTACCTATTTGGAAAGCAAAGTGTGCATAATCAAAATATAAATTTAGCTCCATTAGGACTGGTAAAAAGTTTTTACAATTTACTTATTTATTTTTAATTAAATTATTATTATTCCTTAAAAAAGACTTTAAAAAATTCGACAAATTTTCATCAACAAATGCCGTACAGTCCTTTTGTTTCAATCGAGCAGCTTAAAGCATAAACTAAATGTCTGGTATTTTAGCTGTCAAAGATAAAAAAATCTATAGTTCAGATTTCAAATTCTATATTCTATATAACATAGACCACCCTGTACTTACATAGAAGTATGATATGTCAAATACATAAATACTCGTAGCAAGTGGAGGGTAAATGATAAAATTGGTAAAGCAAAACGTAGATTCACAAAATTCATTTGCCCTATGGTGGGTAAAAATATGGACTTGATTTTACATTTTTTTATTCACATGTATGTACAAATATATATATATATATTCAACACAATATTTGGAATGTTTTGTTTGCTTTTGGAACGCCAATAAATCGAAGAAATGGTTAAAAATGCAACACCATGAAAAATTCACATGAAGCCAAGCATCTGTAGATGAAGTGCGTTAAATGAATTATTATAAAAAAAGTTACGCTCTCATATATGGGCACAAGTGGACTCATCATAAACGAGTTAATTGATATAAATACTGTGTGTAAAACTTTCAGAAAAAAAAAATGCAAGCCAACTGTGAGCTGTGAGAAAAAACATATGCCCATACCTATAAAAACAGACAACGAAATTTCATGCCTTTTCCATTTTTTTGTTTATGGAGGTTACAATCAAAATGTCAGAAGCATCATCAAAAATCCCGTTGCACCAGTGGTATGTGCGGCGTGCTCCCATTAGCACTATACCAATCCTCCTTCTCGGCTAAATTCCACCCTGCGGCCGTGGTAACATTTCATCAAATTCGAGCCGCGTTTATGTCTATTTACCCCAACAGGTACCTGCGTCCAGGTTCTCTCTCTCACAGGATCCACTTCATAAGTAGTTCTGCAGCAAATGGAACATCGGAAAAAATTTCGTAAGTAAAGGGTGTTTTTTTTAGAGGTTAGGTTTTCAAGTTGGCACTACTTTTTTCTTAGATGGTCTTTTTGACAGCTGTCACTTGATTTATGCTCAGTTTGGTTTGCCATTTCATAATGAATAGACTTACACCTGAACAACGTTTGCAAATCGGGCAAATTTATTACGAAACTAATGGTTCGGTTCGCGCGACGCATCGCGCGCTGCGTCCAATATTCGGTCGACATAATCGTCCATCAGAGTCACTAATTCGATTAACCATGGATCGGTTTCGCACCACGTTTGCTCTAGTGGATATTACGCATCCTCAGAGACGTCGTACAGTGCGCACCGAAGACGCTATTGCTGCTGTGGAGCAGAGTATCGAAGAAGACCCGAATGAGTCCATCCGCCATCGCGCCATTGGAGATGTGCCCATCCACTTTATGGAAGATTTTGCGGAAGGATCTTGGTTTGCGGGCTTACAAAATCCAACTCGTGCAAGAATTGAAGCGGAACGACCATCAAGCGCGTCGCACGTTCGGTGAATGGGCCCAAAACGAGATGGCCACCGATCCCGATTTTCACAAGAAAATTTTGTTCAGCGATGAAGCTCACTTTTGGTTGAATGGGTATGTCAATAAGCAAAATTGTCGCATTTGGAGTGAACATAATCCACAAGCCATTGCTGAGACGCCGTTACATCCTCAAAAAGTCACTGTTTGGTGTGCTCTATGGGCAGAGGGAATCATTGGTCCATATTTCTTTAAAAATGAAGCCGGCCATAATGTTACAGTCAATGGAGAGCGCTATAGAGCCATGATTAATGACTTTTTCGTGCCTGAATTGGACGATGTTGATGTGGACGACCTTTGGTTCCAACAAGACGGCGCTACATGCCATACAGCCAACGCAACAATCGATTTATTGAAGGAAACTTTTGGTGAGCGCATTATCTCGCGCCGTGGACCTGTGGCGTGGCCCCCAAGATCGTGCGATATAACACCGCTGGAATTTACCAGTATCATACCAAAGTAAGCGTCTCGTATCCTGAGTAGAAAGTGTCTACAGTTCGAAGTACTCGAATAAATCCAGGCCCGTCATGAAATCTCCTTATTATCTCACTGTTGCCCTATGCTCTATGGTTCAGCTGAATATCTACCTTCTACACTTTCTCTTTTCCATAGTCCCAAACTTGAGGCCAATGACGGCCTGTCTGATTGGAGGTAGATATAAACAAGTGTTTATGTATAAAGTACATCAAAAGGCTCTGAATAATAAGAGGAGTCGAATTAGACATGAACCGGATTTTCCAACAAGAGGTGTTATATTGATATTGAAAGAAAAACGCTATTTTTTAATATAAATGATCGGATGTTTATTTCATTATAAAGAGGAAGGTAGGCCGTTAATAGAGGAAAATATTATTTGGCAAATGACCACCACGACCACGCTTACAGGACAGTATCCTTTTCATGAAATTTTCCATAAGCGAATTTCAAAGTAGCTGCCCTATATCCTCGATAGCCTCATGAATTCCATCTTTTAGGTCTTGAATCGACACTGGGATGTTGGCGTAGACCTTCTCTTTCACGTGGCTTCAAAAAAAAAAGTCACAAAGTGTTAAATCATAAGATCTCGGTGGCCAATTGTGATCACCTTTTCGAGAGGTAACGCGGTCCGGAAACTTTCTCGTAATTGATCAAAGGTTTCGTTGCTTGTGTGGCACGTAGCGCCATCATGTTGAAAATAAATGTTGTCCATATCAATACCGTCCAATTTCGGCCATAAAAAATTGTTAATCATCGGCCAAAAATATCTCCAGAAATTACTAAGGGGCTTTCCGACGCTGCAAAAATGTGTGGTCCTACTTGCTTACTAGATGCACGTGGGATGACCCAATATCCGAACTACACCAGTACGAATGGATAGAATTTCGCGACGAAAGACCATTGACAGGAAACACTGAGATCGTTTGCAAGTGGCTTTTCATATCTGAAAGCTTAGAACAAATTCAGCTACACATATTGCTCGATGCTTCATGAGCATCCTTTGCAGCAGTCTCGTATTTAGTGCTGAAGTGATAGAGCGGTGAAAGAGAAACAAACCATACTATGCTTAGAGTTAAATGAAGCAGTGCTTACGAGCATTTTTATTTCCAAAATTATGGCAACAAAGCAGCCTAAATCTACATGCATGTGGTGCTGATGTAATTTGTGGACTGTACTCCGCTGAACTCGTGCCCAACTCTGGACAACATAAGCAGTATATTTTCAGAGGACAACAATGATTTTAGAGTTGACTGATGTCGGCTCATGGTGGTATGTGTCAGCCTAATGGAATTCTGCTGATGTCGCTTCTCGTGGCGTTTCCTCTATGCAACTTGAGCAAATGCGGGGTGAACTGAACAATAGGATGGCCAACTAGCTTCGTTATAGAACCTGCAACGGTTAGATATGCAGCGCTGAAGAGGTCATATAGCAATACCCGAAGTAAACACGTTCAATTTTTTTAACGATTAACGTTAGCTTACCGGTTTTCGCACGCGATGTAGAGAATACGAATGTAGCGCCATCCGAAATTGTTACTTTGTTCTTGCCGAATTTGACATAATTGAAGTCAGCTTAGAAAATAAACATACCTTTGTATGCAAAGCTACTTGTTTGCAAGGCAATCGGTGCGCATTTGGGCTTTTAAGTTAAGTAAATGAATAAAAATGAACAGGCGCGTGTTATATAATGAAATCAAGAATAAAAGTATAGCCTACAAGTATAGTGTTTTTCTGTTCTCTACGAGGATGTATTATATCGCTCTTGGGCTCTTTACGCCTACCACTCATTTTACCAAGAGATAGTCAACTCAGCACTGCGCAATCAGTTAATAGGGGTCTTCGATTTGCCAGGCGTTGGCAAGTGGCGAATAGATGAAGTAACAAATATAAATAAACATATATTGGTAGCGCTAGAAAAGAGCTCCGCATTCATGTAGGAAAACATTTATTGCTTCAACTCGTTACTTCTGATGTTCGAGCACTGTGGATATCCTTTGGTTTCTCGTTCTCCTCAATGTTGTTGTTGGTTGTAAACCAAAAAATAAACAATTCGCAAAGTTGAGGTAACGCAATTTGATATCTATGAACGCGGTTTAATAAATATTGCTTAATATCGGTAGAGAATACCAGAATACGCTAGCGGCGACTCTTGCTAAATAACTTTGCAGTTGCTTTCACATGCAAATTTTTCGTAAAACGAGTAGAGCCCAAACCTAGCGAGCAGACAAGTGACGAATGGAAGGCGCCCATCTCAGCACTGAGGTCTGGACTTTCGAGAACTGTTTAAAGTTCGTGCTACGAAAGACCGCTGCACTTGCAGCTTGAAACGAATTGGTGAGCGTTACGAATACACACAAAAAATGTTCAATGGATTTGCCTCCTTCATTTTCATGACCACATTACCTTATACTACTCTAGACGCATTCTTTTTATATGTTGAATTTTTATCCGCCCATGGCGTATTACTAGCTATAATTTCCATTGTTTGATTGCAAAAATTCCACAGCCCGCTCAAACTAAATTTTACTAAAATGTAAATGAAGTTAAAAAATCGCTATAAAGAGCAGTTTATGCGCTCAAACGAGTAAGTGCACGCACGCTGGTATATATGTATGTACTTTAGATTTCAAATTCATAGGCATGACTACATAAAAATATCAAAGTTTTTACATTTTAAATAGCATAGCAGGCACCGTTCTGTGTCACAAACTCTCAGACGATGCATAATCGACTGGCGCAATGGCATACAGTTTCTGTCTTTTTTTGCGCTTTGAGTTTCACAGTCGGCCAGTAAGCTTGGGTATCGAATGCAGCAAAATTGTTAAAACTTTCAGTTATGGATATGCATTTACGCATATACATACATATCTAGCATTCTGTTTAAAAAGTCCACATGTTGATTGGAAGCTTATTTCTTTGTTGTTGTTTTTTTTTAACCCAGAATAATAAAAAAGGGTTTTTTTTCAAGGGCGCTTTTGATTAGATAAACTTTTCACATAACCAGTCAGTTGTTTAAAAAAGACATAAACAGCCTATTGTACGACAACAGCAGCACAAAACACATACGCGAAAGGTTCTGGCGAAAATCCTGAGCGCACTGGACCATATTGGAGCTCTCTCTTACTTGCGATGACCTATATGACGTTAATGCGCTTCATATCGCTCAATGGTGTCAAAATGGCAGATGTTGTAAAAAGTTAAATTTTTTATGGTGATACTGATAAATGAAGCCGCCTTGATCCATGATAATGAAACGAAACGATCTGCAGTTCAACAAATAAGTACCCAAACCTAGCAGTAAAAATGAAAAAATGCGATAAGGGCGTTGCTGCATCCCAGATTTGAGATGCTGGCTAGCAAGGATGCATGAAGAAGTGGATATTTGTCCGACTCAGTTTCAGTTCTCAGTTTCAGCAACAGCATAGAATGTAACGGTAGATACGAAGTAGAGGCTAAGGACGCTCGAAAGGCTAAGGCGTAGGAGTATAGCAGGCTAGTCTAACATGACAAGATCTGCCACTAAAACAATAAAGTTGATAGCTGAAGTAATCCACTTGCAGCTCTTGTGTCAATATCTTCCTTACAACCAGGCAATGCGCAGTGCTCAATTACTCAATTTTCTTCAGGATAGTAAAGGGTTTTCCAATAAGAGGTGTTATTTTGATATTCAAAGAAAAATTCTATTTTTTAATATAATCATCAGATGTTTGTTTCATTATAAAGGGGAAGTTATACCGTTAATAGTGGAAAATAACATCAGGTAAATGACCACCACGACCACGCTTACAGGACAATATCCTTTTCATGAGGCTGCCCTATGTCTTCGATAGCCTCACGAATTCCATCTTTGAGGTCTTGAATCGATCCTGGGCTGTTGGCGTGGCCCCAAAGAAAAAAAACACAATGTATTAAATCACAAGATCTTCGAGAGATAACACGGTTCGAAAACCTTTCCCGTAAAAGATCAATTGTTTCGTTGCTTGTGTGGCGCGTAGCGTCGTCTTGTTGAAAATAAACGTTGTTCAGATCAATACGATCCAATTCCGGTCATAAAAAATCGTTAATCATCTATCGATAGCGATAGATAACACCTGTTATTGAAAACCCCTTTATTTTATAAGTTCGGTGTCGAGGCTTACCTTGATGAAAAAGTTCCTGGAATAACCGCTCTACTGATTTTTTTTATTAGGTTTCCTCATCAGTGATTAACATTCTTATCAACATTTTATCTCCATTGCTTGGCATTTGTTAATGCACCGTCTTGAGAAAATCTACCCTTGAAAGTGTTTTCGATTTTTTACAGTTTTAAAAATGGATTTGAATTTGCAACAACGAGTTTGTACTAAATTCCCCGTTAAAAATGGATTCAATGGTACGAAAACCTTAGAAATGTTGGCAAAGTGTTTCATTAATGATACTCTAAAGAAAACAGTCGTTTACGATTGATTTTCAAGGCTAAATTCAAACCAGCATTCATTCAACGTATCATTACTGGAGACGAGACGTGGATTTATGAGTACAACAGGCATTTCAGATATCAGGCGAGTTTCGAGTTAGTGGAGAGTTCCGGATGGACCAAGAAAAGAAGCAAGGCTCACAGTTCGATATTGCACACCACAAATTTTTTGAAATTTTGTTATGAGACGTTCACGTAAATAAGGAAAAATATTGTATTCACAATCAATTCAACCGACATATACTCGCGATGTTGTCAATTATAGACCGGTTTCAAAATCTTCCACGATATCCAAAATCTTAGAGTGCAAAATGAAAGGAAACTTGTTATTATTAAAATGGTTTGGTCAAAGGCAGATTAACAGTTTTGCTCTGATTTTTACTGAAGGCTAGTGTGGTCCATTGCAACAAGGTCATCAAGTTGATACAATTTATACTGACTTTTCGAAAGCATCGACATAGTCACCACCGCCCAGTTTTAAACATATTGCTTGCGTCGTATTAATTTTTTTGTGTACAAGATTTATAACAGAGATATCTCGTTTTCCTTCCCTTTTTTAAAAAATTGCCGTCACATGGGAGGTGGGCGTTGTTAAGAGCGACTTTATTCCTTTTTAATATTAAACTGCCTTGGACTCAGAGTAATATGTGAAATATATGAATTCGTTTCGAGTTATCGTGCGTACGGACGGGATGTTAAATCAACTCTCGTTATTTTTTGAGCGCTTTGGTACACATACATGAATGGATAAATATACTTGTTTCGATGTCTATCTCGATTCCTTTATGCTTTTACATATGTACAACCGTTATGTGGACAAAATCGCAATAACCTTGTTCACAAGTGAGCGCGGGTATAAAAAGAAATAAATAAAAGCCGTGGAAGCTGGGAAAAAGCCGCAAAGACAGTCACAGGCTGCATTAGGCGACAGAAATGCCATAAAAATGTTTGAAAGATTATAAGAACCTGACAAAGCTGCAGCATAACGCCCACCCATTCAGATGTGCCAAGTAATTTCTAATAAAATAAATAACGCACTAACCAGCTAAATGGCCGAATAGCCCACTGGTCAAACCAATAACAACAACAACAAGAACAACAAACTCGTAAAAGTACCGTTGTGTCACATTACGATGTGGACAAATCGAGTGGCCTATACCAAACAAGTGACGCAAAAGGCTATGGGCGCAATGTGTTTGTGTAGGTTTGTGTTGTTGCAGACGGTAGTGCTGGCACTAGCAAGGACTGCCACGACGACGACAACGCCAACAATGACCATATTGAAAAAATATCTAACGAGCAGGCAATGTGTGGGCGCGCATTAACTGCTCAACCGTGGCACAAATAAATGCCACCGGCTAACGGAGCTATATTGTCTCGTACGATGAAAAGTGTGCTACAACATATAGTATATATCCGCTCGATGCACGTTCGATTGTATGTGTGCATATTTTTCATATCCCTAGATGCCTTTGCTGTGCGAGTTGAAAACTTCGTGCTCCTGTTGCCGTAGAGTTTTCAATTTTAAGGCTGACTAGCAATGGCCAGCGACGTACGAAAGGTCTTTGCACTCTTACCTTATCCACTCCCACATTCTTGTTGCTTATAAATGCGAGTACGAGTTTTGTTTTCCTTTTTGTTGTCAATATTGTTGCTGATTTTGCTGATGTTATTTACAATAAAATCGAATTGCATACGCCGCAAACTCAACTCGTCCAGAGGAACGAAACGAAAAAAAAACAGCTTCAGTAATAACAACAGCAACATAAACAATTCGAGCCACTCAAAGTGAGGCGACAACAAAGACTTCATATTGTGTTGGAGTTAAAGCAGCACAGCAGCGGCAATCATAAGAGGTAAGTGACATTGCCGTCATCATTTTACAAGCGTGGCACAACGTTGTTACCATTATCCGGAAGTGAGTGCAATTTTAGTTTGTTTATGGCCAGGGCGCCATTTTAAATTTTCCTTACCACCAGTGCGGAGACAACACCAAATGTCTTTGGCTTTGCATTGCCTGCTAACGGCCATTGACGCTCTAAAATAAATAGGTATGTATGTATGTATGCTCATGCTGCCGTTGCTGCGTTAGGTATCATACTTCGAAATCGTTGGCATCGAGGTCGATTTCAGTGATTGTTAATAAATTTGAATTTCGTAATTTAATTTATTAAATTAGTTTAGCATTTTTTTATTTATTTTACTTTTAGTAAAACAGAAATAGTCATAAATTTGCTATCTTCTTCCCTCTCTCTCTGTTTTTCAATTCAGTCCAGTTCGAGCCCTGTTAGCGGAGGTTTAAATGTTACATAGTTTTCAGCACGTCATCACGATTGCGCCAGCGATATTTTTATTCATTCATTTATTCATTCATTTTAGTAAGTCAAGAAATACAAAGTTTCTTACAGACTACATAGAACTAAGAGTATTTATATAGAAGTAATTAACGAAATTAAAGCTTAGGAAACTAAATTAACAAATATGTACTAGGTAATTATTAAGATTTCTTACAAAGGAAGACATTTTTTAATTGGGTATTAAATACATGATTCGCCCTGGAAAAGTCTAAATCCAAAAGGGAGGCGAGATAGTTAATGTCAGACAGCGTTCTAACAAGAGGCGCATTGGCACTATATAATGTCCTCCTAAAGCTAAAACGGCAAAAATTCCTGCAAGGAACATTAAAATGTATTCTTTCTAGAAAAAACGGGCAGTCAATTAGTCCATTAACGAGATCGAAGATAAAAGAAGCTGCCTGAAACGTACCTCTGTCACTTAATGGACAGAGACTAATCAAACGACAGCGTGAGTCGTATGATGGTTTGGGGTCTGAGAAATTGAGTGAATGTAGCGCGAAACGCACAAACATTTTTTGAACGCTCTCCTCTCGATTTATATGGACTGCATGATAAGGTATCCAAATAAAAGAGGCATAATCTAATTTGGACCGCACAAAGGCAGAGTATAAAATCTTAAGAGTACCATCATCCATTTTTTTTTTTTTTGTGTTTTTGTTTTTTTTGTGTTTTTGTTTTTTTTGTCGGGATAATTAGGAAGTGCAGCACTCAGACATTAATTAAGTCCATTGCACTACACTTGGATTCCCTTTAAATTTTATTTAAATCTACCCGATTTCCGAAGAAATCTGATTAGATCTTGTGGTGCCACGGAGCCAAGGTGGTCGCTTCTTAGCACAACAGTGCCAAAGACCTCACACCTGATTCGAGCGAAGGCGGGGCAGATGCACAGGAAGTAGTCCGCCGTCTCATCCTCCTCTTCGCACTCTCTGAGATGCCCACCCTCTCCATATGCTTCGTCCACAGAAAGTGGGCCGTCATCAGTCCAACCAGCTGTCTGCACTCCCTTCTGCTTACTAACAGGAGGGTTTACGACAGTCGATCGGACATGACAGGTAACATCAGTTTAATCCATCTGCCGCCTCTCTCAGCCTGCCAAGCTCGCTTGTGGGTAGGGTTTGCAATCCCGTGTTATATTTTCAATCCCGGGATTTCGGGATTACATTATCCAAATCCCGGGATCCCGGGATTGGTACCGGGATTAGGATTGGACTATTTATGACAAATACTTACACATTATCATAGTTGAAAGTACAAAAAAACTGAAAACATAATTAAAAAATTGGTTTAATATTATTATTTATTGAAACAAAACAAAACAAAACTTAATTCATCATAAAAAACAAATAAAAAATAGTATAATACATAATGAAATTAACATTTCTTGTGTTGTTGTAAATAAGCTTTTAGAAAACACAACTCGTCCAGCGTTTCATCGTTCAAACGGCTTCATATTTTTGTTGCAAATTGTCCTGCCGAAGAAAATGCTCGTTCAGACTCTACACTAGTAGGTTTTATCGTCATTAAATAGGAGTATGTTCTTTCCAGGTAGTCACCACGTCTCCCTCCATTTTCAAAAAGAGACATTTCTTTTTGAATTTTTGATGACAGTGTCTCAAATCTAATAGGCTGCATTGGTGCATATCCCTCTTTAATAACTTTATCTAGTTCTTCTGCTACACTTAATGGTTTTTGTGTACAAATTGATTCAGTTATTGAATCAAATTCTGAATCAATTTCAAGGTTTACCTCATTTGAAATAGAAGATCCAGTTGCACGAGCTGTTAGTAATGCAGTGGGATTTGAAGCGTCTAGTCTTTCAAGCAAGTCCACTATTAATTTACGGCATTTAATTGAAGAAGGAACTGTGACAAAATCTATTCCTGAGACGTTGCTTATACCATTGTGTAAGTATTGCAGTAAACCACTTAGATCTGTGCGGCGTTCTTCCATACGAAGAATGAGAGCTGCATATAATTTTTTACTTATAGCACTGTTTGCATCTTTAAGCTTCTTTAGCATAAAATTAATGGCTATGTCTGCTGTAAACAGATTGCTATCTCGACGACAGAGTGCTTCAACAGTTGCTTTTATTGGTACAAGAGCAGTAATTATATCAAATAACATTTGAATATCATCATGAGATAAATCTAGTGATTTATCTGTATTTTTTATGTCTATTAATGCTTTTTGTGTGCAATCTTTCAGTAAATAGAAACGTTCCACCATTGACAAAAGACTGCTTCACCTCGTCTTACAGTCTTGTAATAAGACAATGTCCTTGCCAAATTCTGCTCGGATATATTGTTGTAATAAATCATTCTTTGTTGGTGACCTTCTGAACATTGATATGATTTTTCGTACCTTATTTATCAGTGGACCAATACTTGTTTCGGTTATCTCATTTCTTCTACGACTCTGACTACTGTCAAAGAATCCATCGCTGTCAAAAATATCTTGCTCCTGGCTCGAGTCACTCTCTGTGAAATAAATTTCTTCTTCATTATATTGCTGATCTGATTCAATTTCCAACTTATTATAAATTACATCAATAACCGCCAGCTGAACACCATGAGCAAAACATAACTGCTGATCCACAGATAATATTCTGCCCACTTTTTTCATCACGCTCGCTCCATCCGTCATAATTGCTACAATGTCGGTATGTAAAATAAGTTTATGTTTTGCCAGTTTTTCTTCCAATAATTCTATACATTTTTCAGCTGGTAATGTGCCATATATCCGTGCCAAACCTAAGCTCCAAAAATTAGAAAATTGTCCGTGTACAATAATATTTAAATAGCGTCGATTTCGTAGCGATGTCCATTCATCAAAGGATAAAGAAAATCTTTCTCCTACAACATCTCCATTAATTTTTTTATCAGAAATTTCACTGATTATTGAGTTTCTTAATTTATTACTATATTCTATTACAATTTTTCGCACTGTGTTAGCAGCAAATGTAAGCTAATGTAAACAACATTTTTTTACATTGCGTAACACTCTCTCCCTCTCATTTCTCTCCGGCAGCCATATTAATTAATTTCCTAATGTTAACTTGTGCTGATTTCATTTTCCTACCCGTATTTTGTTAGGAGGAACGGGCCGGGACTGCGCCTTCTCTATGAATTTACGTTCTCTGTAATGCTGAAAACAGAATGATACCGCGCCGTGCCGTTCCTTTTTTTTTACTGTATTTTTGTTGTGATTGAGTGTTTTCTTTAACAGAA
>JAYXIM010012434.1:0-31951 GCA_037575425.1 Anastrepha fraterculus | reverse complement strand
GAATTTTGCATGGACAGAGAAGCAGATATTAGTTTAAATTATTTCGGATACTTTTCCTTGTAGACTAGTGTAATTAGTTTAAGCAAGCAAATTGTTAGTCCTCCAAAAACTTTCCAAACCTTTACTAAACTCCTCTTTCAATACTTCCGATACATCTATGCATTTTATACTAATTCTTAATATCCTACAAAGCTATTGTTCCAAAGCGACCCTTTGTGCAACATGCCTCGTTTTTTCGCTGGTGGTTTGCTTTTATACTTTTTACAATTGAGACGTATAATCTCATACAAATTCAAAAACAAACTATAAATTATGTATGTACATACATATGTATATTCTGGCAAGAGAGAACAGCTGATTACAGCGTGACGGATGCTATGTAGGTGAATAACTGAGGCATAACCGAAATATAAGTTGCTCCCCCTACGTAAGAAATCTTGTTTTTTGTCACTGTCTCAATTGAACCTCCACCCTCCGATTCGACAGAGACAGTTTTTGTCGCCATGTTTATTTACATTTATATTTATGGGCATTTGAGGTTGATTTTATGGCGTGTAACCAGCAATTTAACGATTTACTGTCATCCATTTTATTGCTCCTTTTTGTACTGAGGGCATTTTTTTCTGCAGCTCAGTTCGGTTACAGCTCTTTATTTAAAACTTACATTCGAATATATATAGTATATATCGCAGTTGTGAAGTTCGGATAGTATTTGAGCAGAGGGGATTTGGATGCAAATGCTGAATATAGCAGCAACTGACCTTGCAATTATGAAATGAAATAGATTAACGATTTCGCTATAAATTTTCCAAGCTTGGTTGACGAATGCCTTTCTTATTTTTGTTCTGTCGATAGTGTTACAGAAAACTGTACCTGAAGCCAATGATTTCTTCATCAGCATCACAACAAATTTATACAGTCTCACCACGAAAATTGTGAAATAAATACTATATTCAAGGAATCCACGAATAATTTTTTATCAGAAATCAGTCGTTCTCATTTTACAGAAGGCAATCAACTTTGATTTCCCAAAGTTTTCATATTTACACATTCATGTTTTTGGCATAGTGGGACGATATGTAATGTTCGGTGCGTACCGAATTTAGCCTTCGTTTGTTGTTTTTTATTTGTGACTACATATTTAAAAGAATCTTTTAAAGTGCAAAAGATTTAATAATAAAGTATAAGGGGAAAAACCACCCTGGTGATCAGAAAACCTAATAACCTTGAGAATTGGTCACGGAAGACAGTTTAATATAGCGAAAGCAACACGAGAGAGGTGGGCACTTCTACTGTATTAAATTGAGAATATATAAAAAAGGAAGTTAGGAAAGCGAAAACATCTGCTTCGAGAACGTTCGGTAGATTAATCGAAGGACGCACAGAAGCATCTAGACTGTGTAAAATCCTAAACCATTCTTCCGCCGGAAACCTCTAAAAACCGCATAAGAGTTGGACTATCTGAAGCGAGGAGACTTAAAAATTGCTAGTAGACAGACGCTCTTTCCATGCAACGAATGGCCTTACATTTTAGTTAAATATCGAATAGAAAAATCTAACTGGTATAAACTGGGCAGTGAACGCTTTTTAAACTGTTTAATTCACCGGGTATGGACGGATTCTTTACAGCTCAAATACAAAACTCGGGCAGCTATATTACGGGGGCTTTACGGTTATGTTCAAAGCCATTTGAAGCTCAAATGCATGCCATTTTTATGGAGAGAAGTAAAAGTTGTCCTAATTCCTAAGGCAGGAAAACGCTCACATAGAACATCTAATGATTCAATGTCAATTAATCTATCCTCATTTTTACTAAAAACTTTAGAAGTAATCATAAAAGAGTATATTGAAGCCTGACAACCTACACTCTACTCCTAGAACGGTGGGGTTCGCGTTAACTCAGCGACCGCTGGGCAAACTTGTAAGGTCGCGAAATCCTCCTGGCCAGGAGTGGATCGAAGACATTCAAGTGATATTCTGAGGATGACAAAACCTCAGCTCTTAAACGTCGGGACACTATCCACGAGGTATACATGCCGTGGAACTTCGTCGTTTTTGCGTCAGCTGTATGGAGGATGAAGTGGAATCATCGCAGCACCTTCTTCTTAGCTACCCCGCTCTCGCAGGACTAAGATTTACTCATCTTGGATCTCACTTCTTTCCTACGCCTGCTGATGTAGTTGGCGTTGATATCAAAAATCTGATGAACTTCATCGCAGCATAAAGCGGATTATTTGCCGTCCTACCGGAAATCATATTACAGGCGCTGACTGATTTGGAGATTTTCGGTGCTCTGATTGATCTTATTGAAGACATGCTAATGAGCAGATTTGTTATTGCAACCGTTGGAGTCCCAATGGTCCAGAAAAAACCTAACACAGGAACACCTCAAGGCGGTGTGCTCTCCCCTCTTCTCTGGGTGCTGGCAAAAAATGTTGTGCGGCAGCCGTAGCCGATTGGGTTGGTGCGTGATTACCATTCGGAATTCACAGACAACATCGGTTCGGATCTCGGTGAAACCAAAATTAATAAAAACATTTTCCTAATAGCGGTCGCCCCTCGGCAGGCAATGGCAAACCTCCGAGTGTATTTCTGCCATGAAAAAGCTTCTCACAAAAATATCTGCCGTTCGGAGTCGGCTTAAAAACTGTAGGTCCCTCCATTTGTGGAACAACATCAGGACGCACACCACAAATAGGAGGAGGAGCTCGGCCAAACACCCAAAAAGGGTGTACGCGCCAATTATATATATATAGTGGGACTGAAGAAGAGTAGAGGCCACATCGTAGCCTACGCAGATGATGTTGCTATTGCAAAAAGAGGAAAATTTCCCAATACGCTATGAAAAATTATGCAAGGACTATTAAATTCGGTTCGAAATCGGTCGAAAGGAAACGGTCTAAACTTCAACCCAAACAGAACTGAATTGGTTCAATTTACTATGAAAAATAATATTCCGGAAGTAGTTCCTCCGTCACTAAGTGGCACGATCCTCTCGTTTAGTTTAGATGAAGCCCGCTACTTGGGATTAATACTAGTCAGGGAACTCAAATGGAAATCAAATGTTGTTGATCGAGTATGAAAAGCCACTATAGCCCTGTAAAAGATTAATAGGATCAATTTGGTTACTTTCCCCTTACATTGTTCATTGGCATTACAGAGCGATAATAAGGATAATCCTAACTTACGGCGTACTCGTATGATGACCGACTTTATATTATATAAGCGGTACATCAAAAAGACTATGCACCATAAACAAAGGATGGCCAGTATTTGTGTTTGTGGACCCCTAGAAGTACAGCTACAGAAGCATTAAATATTACATAACTTTCTACCAATCGAGCTATTCCGTAAACAAGTACCTGTCAAATCAGATCTTTGATTAAATCGAAAAGCTCATTCGAAACGGCCAAAAAGGGTCATTCGGTCATTTTAAAAAATTCGCCTGTATTCCTCGTGAAACAGGCTTTGTAATAACAAGGACGCTAGTCAAAATGAATCCTTTATTACAATGTTTCCTTCGAAAGAAGATTGGGTTAACGGCCTTATTGGAAATAAAAATGAAATAACTGTTTCGATAGTTCATGGCTCATACACATATATATGGCTCCAAATTAGATAATAAAGTAGGCGGAGGAGTCTACTCCGAAAAACTGGAGATAAGGCAATCATTGCGTCTACCCGATCAATGCAGTGTATTTCAAGCGGAAGCCAGTGCTACTAAGAAAGGACTTACAGCGCTAAATAAAAGAATATTATCCACCAGGAATTTCGTCACTTACTCGCACCCGTCAGAAACAGGCATTGAATGTCTTTAGGAGTCTCATGACTCATCCCAGTATTTCAATGTAAACCTCTTTTAATTGCCAGGCCATAGAAATATATCGGAAAACTGTATAGCAAATAAACTTGCCATAAAGGGTACAGCCTAAACTATTCCATCGGATAAAGCCTTTACACCCATACCTTTAGCCGCTTGAAAATTATTGTTAGACAGAGAAACTACATAGTAAAACAGTAAATTCAAAATGGCAAAACTTAACAACATGCGAATTTAGCAAATTGGGTCGTTCAAAGGGCAAGAATTTTAATAGGTGTATTGACCAGTCATTGTCTAATAAGTAACCATACCTTAAGACTGGAAGTTATATACCACGATTATTGTAGTAGCTGCTATAATACAGAAGAGAAGCAAACTGTTAGGCATAGTTCATTTTTAACAGATGTATCGGTGATAGCTCATCTTAAGCTAACGAAGTTAAGCTCGTTTATAAAAGCTGCAGAATGGTTTGAAAGGGATCCCATAGTGTAGAGAAGAAGTTACAGTGGCATCATAACAGACCTCGGACAGGAATAAATGTGTCATATTAGCAGCCACCAGACCTGTGACCAATGACTTTTTAAAACATATTCTCTTAAAAAAAATGTTCTTAAAAAACAGCAAGATAAAAAGTTCTTAAAATCATCAGTAGGATATTTTTTTATTTTATTTTTTATAAAACTAATTTTTGCCATCAAATGTGCACACACAGGCAATTTAAACAAAAAAAATTCAACTTAGTCTGTCTTGGCGATTGCAGGATTAAGATGGAAGTAACAATACTGATACTTCTTTTTCAGGGAAACTTAAGTTTTTATGTGAGCAATTGTGATCACTCGCTAAATCTAGAACACGTCCTAGCAACAAGGAATACCATTTCGTTCCATTTTATTTTCCTAAAATCCAACCGACAAAGTATGAAGCGTTAAAGAATGCAATAAAAACATTGAAAGAATTATAGATACCCCAAATTCAGAACGAATACAATTATGTTGCAATACCTTATGTTACCACCATAACTTTTAGATACCATCGTTTTGAACTTATTGCAAGTTTAAAGTATAATTCAATACACACGAAGTTTGGTATGCATTCGTTTATTGGATGCCACATACATTTTTTATTGCTTACAAAACATAAGGGCAGGCAAGTCGAAAAAGTACGGACGGCTTTATAAGCAAATAAATATTGCAAAAGTAAACATTGTGTACAGATACATATATTTGTATGCACGTGGGTGTGATTTTCCAATACGTGAGCAGTAATGTTTCTGCTTGGTATTGGTATACAAGAAATTAAGTATGTGTTCCCGCCTCCTTTCTCAGAATATAAATATAAAATGCTAAAAACCAAACCAAATGAAAAAAATTCAATTTTGCAAACATTGAATGAGGTACTCCGATAACCGTGATTTAGAAGAAAGTTTTGCGTTAAATTAAGTCTTTATATGGAAAAAACATTCACCTTGCATAGGGAAAAAAATCGAACCTCATGTGAAATAAGCCGATCAGTGGCCTAAAGTGATTATTTGGTACTTTCGTCACAAATTTTCAAATTCATTCATTTGGACTGTTCAGATATTAGTTTTATATCAAAATTAAAATACACTAAATTGTATGTAATTTAATGTAGTTTTAAAAAAAGCAAACAAGTTTCAAATCAAGTTATGTTTCTACTAGGAACTTTGGCTTATTTACAGCATTGTTGAGTATAATCAAAACATATAAATTCTACTTTGCTTGTCAAATGCCTTTCATCAGGTGTGTCATAAATTAATAGAATTCGCGATCGCTTAGCTATGGCCATTTGCAATCTTCGGGATGGTGAAAAGTTAGAATCCTGATTCAGGGGGACGCAAAATGAATGCAATTTTTTTTAAATAACTGTTTTACAAAATAAAAAAAATTGACGAGTAGATTTAGTGATGTAAAGATTTATTTTGACCTTTAAGCAGTCCATTGCTTGCCAGTTGGTATACTGCGGCTTTGTTAAAGTGTCAAATATGATTGACATACAGCGCTATTTATAAAAATTATAAATCTTCTGATAGAGTAACTAATTTTGCGCCACCTTGTAAAACTGCTTAACGTTGGCGACTTCGTGGATCCAAAAACTACCTCTCCAAAGCAAAATTAGAAGATCAGTGTTTTTTGCGACAAATGCGAACTTATCATTGAGTGAAGCTTAAGCAATTTTATAGAAAAGTGGTTTAAATGTATAGGATGTTTACGTGCTGAAGATCTCAGATTCCGGAGCACATTGAAAAAACCGCTGCTCTTATTATCAAAGTTTGAAAAAGGACTTGTATGTGATAAGGCAAATTCAGAACGGAATTGGACAACGTCATATTCCCGGATGCATCATTATTTTGAGCGAATAGTTGCACAAGTCGATCGTGGTGTTCGGTTGATAATCGACAACTTCAACGAACTGGTAAACATCAAGCTAAGGTTCGTGTTTGGAGCTGTTTCTCCAAAAAATTAGTTAGCCTTCTATTTGCAGTTTTGATACATAAAATTTACCAAAAATGCATCACTGCCATCAACTCCGAAAATATTTGGAAAAACTAGCCAACCTTGGAGGACAAGGATCCCAAATATCGAAGCTGAATGTGTGTAAAGTAAAAAAAAAACAAAATAAAGTAAAGAAAAGCATGATTGATTTGTTGGATTGGCCTTTATAGTCACCAGTCGAAAATAAGAATTGTCGACTCGTTTAAAGTTAGTGAATTACACTACTGAGCAGGGCTATTATAATTATAATTCTATTCACATAACGGTTGTGTGTAACAGTATAAAGGAATTCAGATAAATATAAACACACATGAACATACACACATTCTATGTCTAATGAATTTTAAGTCTTATACATAATTAAATAAATAAATGTTGAAAGGAGTCGCCACGTCTGTCTACCTTAAACAAAAATTAATATGTTTCCATGAAACTTCCCACACATATTACTCTTTATCATTGCTAAAACGGATGATAGCTGGCGAGCGAAAATTTGTCACATGTGTCAACAACAGCTGAAGAAGATCGGCGGCTCAAACATTTTCCAAGCTCGGATCACTAATAAAGAAAGTTTTGATGTGTTTTTTGGTGGAATTGGAGGGAATTATCCACTACAAGCTGTTCTCATCTGGTGAAATACTCAATTCGAGCCAACAAAAAAAAATAGCCAGATCATGAACTAAAATAATTTTTCACATTTTAATGATTTGCCAAAAATTGCTATAGATAATGAAATTTTTTACGATTGCCCCCGCGATGCCGAACAGCTTTTAGCATGTTAGTACATATTTGGGGAATGTTTATGTTGTTACAACAACAACAATAAGGTGTTTTGGCAGTATATGCAATTATTTCTTTTTACTTCAAGTCTCAGAGCATCTTATTAGAAACTGCGGGTTTAAATACAAAATTGTCTGATTACTAAAATAACGAACACAGAAATACTTAACCTTTATATTATTGGGTTGGCAACTAAGTAATTGCAAATTTTAAAAAAAAATTAAAGACAATTTTTCATGGAACTAACTATTTTCATTCTGTAATATATTGCCCATTTTGATCAATGATCTTTTGCCAGCTTTCAGGCAGCATCGTAATCCCACGACTTAAAACTTCTGGTTTTTATTAGCAAAAACTGAATCAGGTACGATTTGACATCATCATCATTATTGAAATTTTTACCATTCAACGAGTTTTGTAAAGATTGAAACAAAAAGTAATCGGATAGTTCAAGGTCAGGACTATATGGTGGATGTGGCAAAACATCCCAACCAAGCTCCAATCGTTTTTGCCGAGTGGCCAAAGATGCGTGTGGGCTTGCATTGTCATGATGGAATACAATACTTTTTCGATTTGTCAATTCGGGCCGCTTTCCTTTAACTGCATTGTTTAATTTCGTCATTTGGTCAATGTAGACATCAGAATTGATCGTTCGGTTGCTTGGTAAGAGTTCAAAGTAGACAATTCCTTTGTAATCCCACCAAACTGATAACAAAACCTTCTTTTGATGAATATCAGCTTATGATGTTGTTTGAGTTGGTTCGCCTGGCCTGCTCCACGATTTTTTCCGCTTGATATTGTTGTACATAACCCATTTTTCATCGTCAGCTATCAGTCGTTTTAAAAAAGGATAATCTTCCTTACGTTTCTTTAGCAATGTTACAACGCAGTGTAATTGCGTTATAATTAATAACTACTTTTGTTTGGTGCTAAAAAATGCATACTTGCCCTGCACTTCACGAGTTCGGTTCAAAGTAAAGCGAACGAAGAAAGCTCGTTCTTTTACTTTGGAGCCATCGCCGTGTGCAGACGAGTGCGCTGAAGCACAAATGTAAGTATATATATGCATATATCTATATGAACTGTAAATATGAATTGTAAATGTAAATGAATTGTAAACTAATTTTCTAAATAAAATTGTAGATTTTCGCAGGCGTAAGCGCAAAATATTATATTAAAATAAACAGCCGACGTTTCAACAAGCAAATCGCAGCTGTTAATACGTTGCGTTAAATATGTTTCTTTTAGTTCGTGAGGAATCCATGTATCGAGTTTTTGAGCATAGCCAAGTTGTTTTAAGTGATTTTCAATGCATGTATGTGATACATGAAGCTTCAATCTCACCTGTTGTACTGTAACGATCCCAATCGATTATTGCTTTGATTAGGGCGTTATCAACTTCAAGTGGACGACCAGAGCATTTTTCATCTTTGAGTGAAAAATCACCAGAACGAAATTTGGCAAACCAATTTTAACACTGCCGTTCTTTTAAAGCTTCGTCACCATAAACAGCAAATAACTTTTTATGACTTTCGATGCGGTTTTCCCTTTGCGGAAATAAAGAAAGCAAAATATGGCGAAAATCTTCCTTTTGATTTTCCATTTTTCAACAAACGCCAAACGAAAACACTCAACCGACCAAACAACTTTTTTACTGATTGACAGCTGAATTGCCAACAATGAGATATCAAAATGAGTTTTACACGTCCACTGCGTCTGCAAACCTTAAAATTCAACTGAAGCCATCTATGAGTGAAATCCGAAATTACCAATGAAATCATCCCCGCAACCCAATAAAACCATCTTCAAAATCCATTACAAATATGTATTTATGTCAATATGTATTATTCTTTATGACACTAAGACCAAATATAGCCTCGTTTTGTGAGCTAATTAGTCCTTCGACTCCTTAGCAAGGATGGGCTGTGAAGTTGGCCTCAGAGTCCGTTTTGCCACTACCTTTTGCAGCCATCAAATCCACGGTTAGCAAATGGGTTACTACAACCCACAAGCGAGAGAGAGAAAGAATATATATCTAAATAAATTCATAATATCTGCAGAGAATACAAATAGATAAAATTTACAAAAAACGGAGAAGGTGTAGGTAAACGTCGCACACAAACCGTGGCAACAACGCGCACTACTCCGAGCGCTTATCACCCGTACAAACGCAGCGATTCCAGGACCGCAGCAACGGCACAAATCACCGTAAGGCAATACCAATAAACGTCGAAATGGATAGCACTTTATAGTACACACAATCACTACCCAGAAAGGGGAAATAAGCGCCAAACAGTAGGTACCAAAAAAAACAAACGTCAAAAAAATTGAGTCCAAAAAACGCCCCAAACAGTAGGAACCAAGGAAATATAACGCCAAAAAGTAGGCACCAAAAATATATTTCCTAGAAGTTTGCACCAACAAACAAGCGTCAAAAAGTAGGCAGTGTTATTTCTCACTAGAAATTAGCAATCACAAGGAATACCTCTGGAAAAATAGCCTAAAGTGTATCTAAGATATTAGGGTGTTTTTTTAGAGGTTAGGTTTTCAAGTTGGCACTACTTTTTTCGTAGATGGTCTTTTTGACAGCTGTCACTTGATTTATGCTCAGTTTGGTTTGCCATTTCATAATGAATAGACTTACACCGGAACAACGTTTGCAAATCGTGCAAATTTATTACGAAAATAATGGTTCGGTTCGCGCGACGCATCGAAGAAAATTTTGTTCTGCGATGAAGCTCAACTTTGGTTGAATGTTTATCATTTTTAAAACATAATGGCAATCCCTTATCTTTATAATTAAGCTAAATTCTTGGCCATAACATTAAATTATATACGTTTTATTTCATCTTGAAAACCTAACCTCTAAAAAAAACACCCTATATAAGGTATAGCTCTCTGTCTCCTATTCCTCTACGTTATATCTTTTTCCTCTCTCGCGGAACGAAAATGCCCAAAACGTTGCATGGCCTTGAAATTTTACTCTCCATTCTTGCTCGTCCATCGACGCCTAAGAAGTTTCACTTCAAAAAAAGTTCTTCGGCACTCAGTGTCAATCTTCCTTCATCTTGTATTGGATATCGATCGTCATTTTGGAAAATGAGCCGCAATGTTTATTGGGTAGTTATTTTTGGAAAGTTCTTCGATTGCGTATACTAAAAAGCACTATTTCATTTATTTTTAAAGAAATGTTGGGAAGTAAATTTTTACATTTAGCAGATTATATTTTCATATATGTATATTCACATAATTAGCGCTAGGCTTCTCTTCCAATTTGTGGTATGTGTCTTGATGCTGTTTAGCAAATTGAGGGGCCAACAGCTTTACGTAAATATTAACGTAATGCACTCAGTTATATTCGCTACATATGGGTTTTTATGAGAAGATTTTTCATACCAGAAATACACTCGGAGGCTTGCCATTGCCTGCCGGGCGCCACTGCTATGGCAAAAGTTCGTGTGTATCGTGCAAAAGACAGTATGCGTAAATTTTTGCTTTAAAGTCGTAAAAGCCAATCAAATTATGTATTTCCACCGGAAATTTCACTGCTCACACCACAGTCACATTTGTTGACTTCAACAAGCAGCTCCATCCATTCACATTACGTGCATATATCTATGTATATAGATGTATGTAGCTGGTAATCACTCTCAGTTGCGATGATTGTAATAAAACTCACGCGAAAAGCGAAAATAAAACCACCAACGCCACCTAAAAGTGTTACTGGCATTTGATTGATTTTCGCATCGAGCGCCATGCAGATATGTACATACATAACTGGCAGTCATTGACATGATCATCATTCAAGCATATGTACGTACATATGCCTATACAGAGAGACATATCCATACATGCATAGCCTACGTACGGCGTGTATTAACAACATCTCATCCATTGACGGCGCTAACAGTTATTCATCAACTTTACTACCGCCTGCTGTGCACTACACACATACATACACATGTACTTATGATGGTATCACTGCGTTATTTGTTTTACTGTTGTTTTTACACGCCCACCGTTTGTACGGATTTTAGGTTGGTAAGCCTATATTGATGCAGTGCTCCACGCCTTCAACATATTGAGTTATGATTTTTTATCCCGACCCTCCCTTGATTGTGTTAAAAAGTGTCAGCTCTGTCAGCCAGTTAGACGCCACCGCTGTTGTCTCAATAGCCAATCTCTATAAATCTCCTCAGCAATCAGCCCAGATTCGTTTTGTAATACATACATCGGAATGTATGTATGCATGCACTTGTATTTCGTACCACTACGAGCACAAGCAACAGCAAGAAATTCAATTAAAAATGAAATGCCTGTTTTCGTTGGTGTACGAACAATTTTTGATGGGCAGCAACTGCCTGGCTTGGTAACAATGATAAAATGGCTGTGATGGCTCGAGCTGTTGAATGGATTAACTTCGCTTTCTCTACTATTGGCACGCAGCTTTGAGAATTCGCAACCACATCAAAGTAAATTTTTTTGTTAAACAGCTTTTGCGAATTTATCTTCAAAATTTTTTGTAAAATCTGCATTTCACAAAGCAAAATATCAAAATATACCTTACTTACTGCCCATATTGTAGCATTTTATTTACTTTTCAAATAATGGAATGATAGTTCAAATCTCAGGAATACCTGCTATCTATTTAACATTCGCTAGGCACACCTACTATTTTTGACGTAACGACTGGGGTTATTAATTCAAAAACTTGCTTCAGCAAACAAAATTAAAGTTTTTATTTAAAGTCTTTTTTGGAAGTACAGGGTGGCGCACGAATCGTGCTACAAAAACAAAACGTAATAACTTTTTTTCTGTGTGACTAATCGGCTTTTTTTTTTTATTTTGCAGATTAGTATTTAGATTTACAAAAAATGGAGGCTTGGGATACCGAAAAGAGGATTTGGATAGTGCAGCGGTACCATGCTTTGCAGTCCATCATTTCCGTCCAAAGGGAATTTAGGCGGGAGTTTGGCGGCACTCCCCGAGCAGATGGACCATTATGAGGCTGGTGAACATGTTTGCTGAATCTGGAAGCATCGCACGCAGACCGTACCATCAAGATCCCCATGTTCGGGTCGAAGCCACAATCGCGGCTGTAGCATCGTCAATTCAGGCAAATCCAAGAGTTTCGACTCGTAACTTGTCGGCGCAAATTGGAGTTAGCAGACGGTCATTGCAGCGGATAGTTCATGATGACTTAAACTTGTTTCCGTACAAAGTTCAAATCACAAGCAAATTAAACCCTCTGGATTTGCCTATTCGCCTGGAATTTTGCCAAAAAATTATTGAAATGGCCGAAGAAGACAGCAACTTCATAAATTGCTTGTTTATGTCTGATGAGGCCCATTTTGATCTAAATGGCAATGTAAACAAGCAAAATTGCCGTATATGGAGTCAATCAAATCCACAAATACTCCATGAGATGGAACTGCACCCAGAACGAGTCACAGTGTGGTGCGCAGTTTCATCAAGGTGCATTGTCGGGCCATACTTCTTCGAAGAAAACGGTGTAACAGCGACTGTAAATGGGAACCGTTATTTAAACATGTTGAAGGAGTTTTTTATCCAGAACTGCGGCGAAGACGTATCCCTTTTAACAGCATTTGGTTCCAGCAAGATGGAGCAACTGCACATATAGCCAGACCGGTTATGGAGGAGCTCTAACGAAAATTTAGAAATAAATTGATATCCAGAAATTCCACTTTCCGCTGGCCCCCAAGGTCACCTGACCTCACTGCACCAGATTTTTTTTATGGGGTTATCTCAAACAAGAGGTGTATAAAACAAAACCAAGTAATTTGACTGAATTGAAGCAGCCCATCACAACAATAATTGAGGCGATCCCGACTTCAACCCTTCAGTGCGCAATGAACAATTTTCTCATCAGATGTCGCATATGCGTGAATGAGCATGTAGGTCATTTACGTTCTATTATTTTCAAAACTAATTAGTTACATAAAATAAAATTGAATTATCTATACAATAAAAAAACAAAAAGTTAAATACATTGATTAGAAAAAAAGTTATTACGTTTTGTTTTTGTAGCACGATTCGTGCGCCACCCTGTATTTAGATAAAATGAATTTAAAATGAATCGCTCAATTTAATAAAATCAATGATCTCATACAATATAATAACAGGCTTGCATTTCATTCACATAAAGAAATTTTTTATCAGAAATCGGTGTTGAGCTCTAAAGAAACAAATAAATCGAAAATCAGTGTTGAACTTGGAACTTGGAACACTAATAATACAGAAGTAAAAATACGAAAAAATAGCATATTCATAAAAATTTGTTAGTGAATTATTAGTTAGTTAGTTGTAGTGGCTTTTGTAGTATTATGAACTATATTTTTATATGAAATTAATTAAAATTAAAAAATAAACGAATAAGTAGTCAAAACGTATCAATGTGTGGTGTGCACTCTCCTTTGGTGCTGACAGCATGTGCGTATATACATATTATATTTAGTTTAGTTCTGTCAAAGGTGAATGAAAATGTGGCCCAGAAGCTGGTCTCTAAAAGAAAGCGAGGTAAAAAATGTTTTTAATCTGATTTGGTTGATGAAAAAATGGACACGGATAATGGGGTCCTAGACTTTTCAATATATGGTGTACACTTTCTTTCGACGCTATCTGCACAGTGGCTCAAAAAAGAACTCAGGACATACATAGCATGCAGCTTCAAATTGAAAATTTTTTTAAGAAATACAAGTCAAATATTTTTATTTTTCATTGGGTATGCAAATAGTATTTTAAAAATAGTAAACATAATTTACCATTTGATCATACAGCTTTTGCCAAATTAATGTCAAATCAGATGTCGGATATCTGCCATTATTGCGATTGATTGGCACTTTAAAACGGGGAATCTCACAATTAATTTGCTCTCGATAGATCAGTGCAAAGAAAGAATCAAACGTAAAATAAAATTTCAGTAGTGTTTTGTTGAATAAAAGTCCAAATTATGAACATGGGTAGACGCGTGAAGAAAGCTCAATTCAAATCAGCAATTCAATTATAAGTCATCATGGAAAATCGGTTGGGAAAACACAAAAATAGTGGATATACCCCATTGGATTGTATACGACGTGATAAACGGTTTCAAAGAAACAAAATTCGTGGAAAATAAGAAGAAGTCGGGACGACCAAAACTGTTTTCGGATGCAGATGAACGGTGGATAGTGCAACAAATTAAGAAAAATAAAAATTTGAGCGTTCCTAAGCTCGTAATAGAAGTCGCCCAACATCTTAATATTAACTGCGACCCCGAAAGTATACGTATAGTGTTGCGAAAGAATAATTATGATGGAAGAGTTGCTCGAGAAAAAACCTTTCATCAACGAGATTAACCGCCACAAGGAAAAAATTTGCAAAGCGTCATGGGGATAAGGATTTCGAGTTCTGGAAGCACGTTTTATTTGTGGATGAAAACAAATTTAACAGAGAAAAAGAGTTGCTGGAAAAAAATTACGTCCGACAGTTAAACATGGGGGTGGGTCGGTAATGGTATGGGATTGTATGCCCGTCGCTGGTATTGGAGAGTTGTGCCTCATTAACGTAAATATGGACAACAAACAATGCCTAACAATTATGCAAGAAAATTTGAACGAAAGGGCTGGCGAGTTTTAAGGACAATTTTAAGGAGAATTAAGGACAATTTCCAGTACTATCATGACAAAGACCCCCAGCATAAGGCACTTGACGCCCGTCTATGGCAACTGCCCTAAAGTACTTGAAACACCTCCACAATCTCCAGGCATCAATGTAATTGAACATCTGTGCGCTCACTTGGAAAACCAACTGAAAAACCTTGTTATTACAAACAAGAAAGACCTATAATGTGATATTAAAGGAGTCTGGAGGAAAATAGATCCTTAAACATTCAAGAAGCTGGTCGAATCCATGCCGAGAAGATTGAATGATGTGAGAAAGAATAAAGACTCGCCGACTTCTTAAACATTATTTGCCTAATTCTAATTTATATACATAAATGTCCAAGTTCTTTTTTTTCATGTATTTTTTTAGGTTTTTATGTTAGTATTTTCTATGTATGTACGAATGAGTTTTATTATGTTTTTTGTAATTTTGAAAAATACGCAAGATCTGCGTAAATTCGGTGCAAATGGACTACTAAGGACGTACTGCATGAATTCGAAGAATCAAGAAGTCGATGCTAAAATGCAGCTAACGGTATATTTCCAGATGCTAAATATAATCAAACCACAACCCATCAAACATTTTGTGTTCTCGAAAATCTAATGAATTTGCTCAAGTAAAGAAATACGTGACAGTTGTTAAAGTAGAACTGTACAAATTATTTCTCAGAAAAGCGCACAAAATACGGAGCTCCATTTCTTCATGTGCTATTTCAAAGAAAGAAATCCCTTTGGACTCCTCGCCATTCAATTTCCAAACTCGTCCCATCAACTCGGAGAGTAAAAAACTCCCTCCCGCATGCATATTATATGTATATATATATAATTGTCGCCTACACCTTTTTTGGGGGTTTGGCCGAGCTCCTACTCCTATTTGTGGTGTGTGTCTTAATGTTGTTCCAAAAATGGAGGGACTTACCGTTTCAAGCCGACTCCGAACGGCAGATATTTTTATGAGGAGCTTTTTCATGGCAGAAATACACTCGGAGGTTTGCCGTTGCGTGCCGAGGGGCGACCGCTATTAGAAAAATGTTTTTATTAATTTTGGTTTCACTGAAATTCGAACCTATGTTCTCTCTTTGAATTGCGAATGGTAGGCACGCACCAACCCATTCGGCTACGACGACCACCCGCATGTATAACACTTTGCATACATTTGAGTATATCACTAATATTTTTGTAAAAGGATAAAGAAAAATATATATTTTTAACAAATTCAAACATTCAAAGAGTTGAAGTGCAGTGTTGCGAACAAATTATATTTGAAATGAGACAATGTATAAAGCTTAAAACTTATACCATAATAAGATATGTCATAAAATTTTATTAATTGGAGTTTTGGCTTTGAAACAGACCAGTGACATTCAACGATTTCTATGATTTTATCGGCGCTTTCAACGGTTTGCCGAATTTCCATCTTGGTCGTAATGCTACTGGAGAATTGATCGAATTTTCAATCTTCCACTTAGAAGAGAACTTTCTTACTGAAATTATCCATGCAAACTCTACCCAAGTAAATCTAGATAATATTTATTATTACAAAAACCAAAATGCATTTATGTACATATGTTATATACTAAAGTTTTCAGTATTCGCCACCTGCTCTTTAAGGAAATAATTAATTCATGTCTCATATACTCAACGAAACTTTCCGCCGTAGTAAACATAGTTATAATACATACATATATGTATTTATATGTATATACTTGTACGACAAATGTATGCGCGCATTCGAATGGAAATTCAAAATATAATATTTAAATTTATTGGGTGTTACGGAAGTAGTTCTTTTCAATATTTCTCTCACCTTTGTGCGCCGAAAATTGGAAGTGTAATACACACATATAGAAGTATACATACGAACGTGCGTATGTGTGTATAAAGAATACGAATTCGCTTAAGCTAGTGGTTACTCACACTATCAAATGTTGTAGTAAATTACAAGGATCACATACTCCTTCGAAATATTGTGTGCGTTTTTTTTGTCTTGTTGTCATGGGTAAGATATTGTCGTCAGACAGATGGTGCGTTAAATACAGCGCCGCGGGTTATCCATAACGTGTACGCGCACACGCACACCCATATCCACTCGTACAGCTAAAGAGAAAACCTTACTGAATATTTTATTTTATTCAAAGCTAGTTTTATACGTACACACATACATATGTATAAGCATATGTGCATATACATTCGCACTCTTAAAACACGCAAGCATATTCTCTTTGGCTTTGAGCGAGCATATAAATAAAGGCTGCAAAGAAGTGTAAAAGCGGCGTACACTTTTCGCTGCCACTAAACTTAGTTTACTCGCTTTTTCTAACGCCGTTGTTCATCCTTCATGCATTGTCAACAATTTTTGCCACTTGAATTAACATCACAACAGCGCAACAAGCAAGCGGCAAGCGCGTTGGTAAGGTAAAAGGAAAACACGCAAGTCAGTGCTGTTTGCATGCTTATTATATACCCATGGTCACATATTCGCAAGGGTATTATAATTTTGCTATAGATATACTTATAGATTAAACATATGCACTCCATGTACGTAGCCATGTCTAAAAAAATTAAATAATATAAAAATATAAGGTAATATGTGGGCAAATCACTTCGACTTAGAATTGCCATTCTAAGCGGCAGTCAGCTGACACCTTTAGCTTCGTCATTCTGTGAGATTAAGGGGTTAGGTGGGTTACAGAGGTTCAAAAAAAGGGTATTTTTACTATTTTTTTTTTAATATATACAATCATATATTTTATTTAAACAATTCAGCATATCAAAGATACATATTTAAACAGTATTTTGTAAAATTTTTATTTAAAAATTCCGAAAACTCAGCCGTTGGTACCTCATCTCCCTTAACGTCTCACAAAAAAATGCTCTTGCCGTGGACAGCATAACTCATTATTGGTTCATCTAAAATCAAAAAACCAAAAATATTTCGTTAGTACGTGGATAAATCTCGTTACTGGACGAAGGAAAAAAAATAAAATTTAATTTGAATTTTTGACAGACTTTGAACAAAAAAACACATTTTTTGGTCAAATTTTCGTCATGTGTTGGGTCGAAAAAATTAGTTGTAATAAAAAAAAAATCCTTCGTTCAATAACTTGATAATGTTATTCCAAAGATGTGTGCAAAATTTGAACAAAATCGCTTCATAACTTTTCGAGAAATCGTGTCCACCGACTTAAAAAATGGAGTTTAGAGATAAACACGTATACCTGCGAAGCGCTCAACTGACGTGGCCTAATGGACGGAACTTCTGAAGGGTCTATCTCTTAGAATTTTACTCGGATTGACTTAAAATTTTAGGAGAGTATTTTAAACGTACTGTACTATTTAATGAGACAAAAAAACAAAATTCGATTTTTTGAAATTTTCAAACTCACCTAACCCCTTAAGTTTCACTGGTTTTTGAATGTGTCGAGAAACTGAATTTGTTAGGAACGCACAATCGCATCCGGCTAATTTGGATATAACTGGGAACTAAGTAGCGGACGCATTGGCAAGAGAGGCTGGTGCCTCGTCATTAAAAGGACCCGAGCCCTTCCTTGCTATGGGACAACATACCATCAAAGAAAAGCTAAGGAGTGAGAAGCTAAGACTAAGGGAGGTTAGCTGGAACCAAACTATGGTCCTCGCCAGGCAAAATCCTTACTGAAGGGTACAGCCAAAAGAGGTTTAAAAAGCTCATCACCCTTCCTAAGGCTAAACTTAGAATGCTGACGTGCAGACGGAGTAGTCATATTCACATAATCGTTGATGTTGTTGTTATAGCAACAGTGATATGGTTCACGGATTCTTGTTGTTTCTGCGACCAATCCCAGGAGACTCCAATGCACCGTCTCCTTAAATGCAGCGCTATAGCGCGCGGAGAAGATTGAAACATCGCGGCCATTTGTCGCCAGAAGAAAGGCACCTAAACTCAGTTCAACCCAGCTCTATCTTAAGTTTCATGATGGAAGGGGATCTGGATGAGGTATTGTGATGAGTAGACGGCACAAAATACCATGAAGTCAAAGTGCAAAACCTCAAATAAATCTAATCTAAATCTAAACTTCGTCTGTCCGTTCATTCGTTCATAAGGTTCACCGTGAATTGGAAGGATCAGGCGGCGCTGTAAAATCTTTTGCAAAATGCAAAATGCAGAATTTATTTAACGAATGAGAGCTATCATTGGTGAGGACCCCTCAAAACTAATGAGGGCCCTTGCGAGAGAACTTAATATTTCTGAAGGTCTTATCCGTCGATTTGACAAGAAGATATCCTATATAAATTCTTCATTATGCGAAGAAGTCAGTGTATGTCGGAGCAAACACGAGAACAGCGAGTTAATCGATCAAGACGCCTTGTAAACAAAATTAAAGACTCGGAAGCGCCTGATGAAATATGGTTTTTTACTGACGAAAAAAAATTTCTCCAAGACCAACTGCAGAAATGGCACAAGGCTATGCTCCAACATGTTATGCCACTACTCTTCTTTACTCAAAGATTTCGAGTGAATTATTCAGTATATATCGAGGTTCTAGGACCTTAATCCCCTGGATTACTACGTATGGGGCGTAGTTGAGCGTGAAACTAATAAGCATCCCCATATCACCATTTCTTCGCTGAACGCTGCAATTAGTACCGTTGTGGTCAGTATGCATGACGAGCGTCTGATTCGAGCATGCAACCGTTTCCGGACCCGGAACGAGGAGATTATTGCAGCTAATGGAAATTTTATTGAATGATTTTATGGATTTACACTATAATAAATTAATTTGGTGTAAAAATCAATGAATCAATCTCATAAATTTTGTTCAACTTGAAAGCTGATTCCTTTTACCCTCAAGTTGTCCACAAATACCGTACGCACCCTGCATTTCAATGAAAGTTGGTTCACATATCTTTGCCCAAGGTAGGTGGTATTGTTAGTAGGTTGGGTAAAGACACGCCTACTTTATGGCAAATTCGTGCATCTTGTTAAGAAAGAACTTAATAAAACACGCCAATAATTGCCACTTCTCTCCACCGACATAAATATTATTGAGGCAAAAACTACTTCTGATGTTATGAGCCAATCCATAACACTCTTCATCTATGAGTTTGTTCGTTTCAAAAACTAACAGGTAACCTAAATTAAAATTTATTAAAATGTTAGCTATATACCCGCTAACATCCGAACCGAGTTTAGAGCTTCCTTATCTTTTTTTATTAACGTCTAAGCGAAAAGGCGCTGCAATGGAAAGTACTGATAACCACGAATATGCACATTTTTGTATGAATATAAATATACCTATATGTGTATAAATATAAATATATGCAGCCGTGTTCAATGCTGCCTGAAAGAAAACCCACAAAACAATAACTAAAAACCAGCGAGCAGCTACGTCGCGCCTTCAAGTTGGCTTACATAATCACATACACGAGCTGAAAAAAATGTGTATTCCATATATTTATATACATTTATAGTGTACGTATATTACCATTTGCGCGTGTGTGGGTGTCTTGAAACTTCTTTTTCCGCCATTTTTATGCCCGCTCGTACTTGTGCACAAGGGTATTATAATTGTGCCGGTAGGACATAAAAGCATAAAAATATCGAGATAGATATAAATTTAGCCATGTGCATAAGAGGAGTTGGTTCAGCCACGTCAGTTCGAGCGTGCGCACGATAAGTCGAACAAATAATACTATATTTCAACGAATCTTAGTGCACATACCATATCTTTGTCCAAGCTAGAGTGGTATTGATAATGGGTGAAATCAGTCAATAACCATGCCCACCTATCATATAACGGTATTTTCTAAAAACAAGAAAAACCTGACATATCTGGTATAAATGATGCAAAAAATTTGTTACAAATAATGAGCCCATAAATGGAAATACGACACTAGTAAATGGAGCCCGTTTTTTTTCAAATTCGAGTATCTCGATAACGACATAAATATTATAATTAAGCTCGGATAAAAGCCACTCCCAATTTTCATATGTCAAGGCTAAATTCCCATCCATCTAAAATGTGCTGTTCGAGCCGCATTTAGCACTTCCTTTATTCAAATTTAGCTCGTCCGTGACACTGAGCGCGCATAATGATATCAATAATGAAATTTAGAAGATAAAGTTATACAAAGAAATATGCTGACGGAAGACAGCGCAGCGAGTTTGCTAAAATCCCAAAAATTTTGTAAAACGCGCGTAAGTTGTGGCATATTTTCGAGCGCATCGAAGCGATAAAGTGTAAAAAGCTTTTATGTGAGCGAGTGTACGCAAAAATCTATAGAATTTATGACGCTAGCCGTTTTCACAGCCCGAATCCTAACAAGCAGTTGGGTGTTTTGATAAGAGCAAAACGTAAGCGCAAAACGATGAAAAGGCGCCGTAAAGGGAGATGAAATTGACAAGTTTTTATAAATGTGGTTTCTTTCTCGTATCAATTATTCTGGGCATCAACTTATGCCTTGACGGGTACAGCTCTTCATTTACTATGAAAAGGTAAAAAAATGATGCGTTTTGTATGTGACCACAAAACGATAAACTTATTCTGAAAATATTTTTTTTTTTAATGGAACTGTAGAAGCAACCATCATAGAAGTGTGTGATGAGCAGCTTACCGCAAATTTAACTTTCTTTTAGCATACTATGCCCTATATTCCAACTTAAATTTAAGGTATGTTTGACATAATAATTACTTACAGGGTCCGGCACTCGAAGTGTAACTAACTTCAGACGGGCATCAGCTGGCTTAATTAAAACCCAGATAATTGTTTACAAACACGCGGAAGCATTTTGCAGAGAGTAAACGTGAAAAAAGAAAATCAGTAACGGATTTTCAAAGTAATAGTGTGATTACATTACATTTGGCTGGAAAATCACAACCAGCGATTGTTCGTGAGCTCAAGCATCTTAAAGTAAATAATTACAATGATACTGGTAGCATCGCGAAACGTAATGGAGGTGGTCATCAAAAGACTGCAATGTCACGTGAAATGATTCAAAAAGTGAAGAAGCGACTTGAGCGAAATACCCGACAAAGTGCCAATCAAATGGCGAAAGAACTGAAAATATCTGACCGTAGCATCCGCCGCATACTGAAACATTATCTCAATGTCAGTCCTTACAAGATCCAATAGGCGCAAGAGCTCACACCAAAGCAGCAACGAATCAGACTTGAGAGAGCGAGTTGTTGCTTCGCTCTGACGAGAAAATGTTTGAAATTGAGCAATTCGTAAACTCTCAAAACGATAGGGCTTACTTTACCAACCGTTCATACGAGAATTTGAGTCATCGATTGTCCAGAAGGCAGCACCCACCGCTGCTAATGGTTTGGACCGCTGTAACCGAAGATGGGCGCTCTCCAATCGTTTTCATCGAACCTGGCGTCAAGGTAAGTGCGAAATATTATCGGGAAAGTATTTTGGAGGTTGGTTTGAAGCCGTGGGATGAACGTTTCAACAGGACTGGGCACCGTCTGACAAGGCTCGAGTGAACCAAGAATTGCTAAAAACAACATTCCGAGCTTCATTACGTCCACGCACTGGCTCTCAAATTCACCAGACGCAAATCCGGTGGATTATTCTCGTTGCGCCATTTTGGAGAGCAAAGTTAAAACAACAAAATGATTCACCAGTTTCAAGGCGCTGAAAAAAGCCATTGTCCGCGAGTGGGCCAAAATACCTGCAAGTCACATTCGGGCAGCTTGCGATTCGTTTCTGGGCCGTCTCAAAGGCATGGTCAAGGCAAAAGGTAGTCATATCGAACAAAAGTAAATTGATTTTTATTTTTTTTTATTGTGACACAGCTTTGAATTGAATAAAAGTAATATTCCAAACTAAGTTTATGACCCTTTTAATTGGTTACACTTCGAGTGGCGGGCCCTGTATACTTTTAAATATTTCCTTCTTTACAGCAATGAATCGAGAGCGGAATTTTTTTTTTCACTGGTAGTTTCTATGAATGATTTCTCTCGGACAATCGTACCTGCTTCATGTATACTCGTATACAATTTATGTGTATAGATATATATAATTTGGGTACTCACATTAGAAATAGGGATACTAACATTTTTATGTCAGGCCAGTCTTATAAGAAGCTTTTTCATAACAGAAGTGCCAGTGGCTGCCTAGGGATGACCGATATTAGCAAGAAATTTTTCTATAATTCAATGTTTTTGCCCACAATAGGCCTTGAACCCGGATACACCGAAGGCCAGGCACGCACAAACCAACTCAGACACGGCGGGCGCTGGCATATACTAATTTAACCACTCATGTAATTCCTATTATTCCAGCATTAACTTAGTATATACATTCATGAGTTGAAGACCAAAAGATGAATTGCGAATTTTGCCTAAATTCTCTTATAAAATTGCTTGTGGAATAACCGTACACAATTTCCAAATGATATTGGAGTAGCAGCAGCACAACACTCAGCACTACAAAAGTTTTCAATATTGTAAGATAAATAGCAACTTAATCTTTCGCAACTATGACTACGTACAACGCATTCTAACACAACAATCAGTCAATTATAAAGTTTAACTTGAAATTACTATGGGTTCACTTGAAAATGCCACCTTAATTGCCTCCTCAAATTGCCACAGAAAAGAAATGTAGTTTAAATTAAGTTAACGAGCAACAAATTGTTGTAAAATATTTATTGTTAATGCCAAAGCCCAACAACACCAACAAGGTCGCACCATCCTAATAGATGAGTCAACGACAATAGACGTTGTTACTACATTTGTATGCACATACAAGCAGAGATTGCAGAGAATGGTATACAACCTTAACAAGCACCTTTTCGTCTTCCATTTACTTAGTAACAAACAACTCGACGCCCTTCATTGGCGCGATGCCGGTAACACAAACTTAAGCGCGCTTATTGTGCTGTATAATACGTCTTGTGGCACGTTAGCGGAGTACAAAGACAATTAGTGAAATTAAGTTAAAAGTTAAAAATGTAAAACTAACGAAAATCTTGCAAAAACTTATACTTCGAAGGAACGCTTTACGGGCTCTCTCTCAACACCTGCATCGTCTTCGCCATTGTCCTGGTGTGAATGAGTGATGACAAAAGTTGCGCATGGCTACGCTTCGTTTCGCATCGTTTTGTAAAATTTTGCGATTTTCCATTTACTGTCGCCATCGTTAAGTTGGTGGTTGTGCGTCGAGCTTGTCAAAAGTTTAATTGAAATGTAAACAGTTGCTTACTTACTTTTGTAATTTATGCGTTACTGACTTTTGAATGCAATTTACAAATGAATGACCGGATTTATCGCTTCAAAATATCTTTTGAGAGTCTATGCACATTGCTAAAGATAACGGCGTCACAGCCACACTTAAATCAATATGTACTTGTTTTCTTTCCTTTTGTAAAATTGTGTAGTAAATTGGTGTTAAATCATTTTGAAAAGATGGTAATACCAAAACTATGTACGAATATATACAGTGACTCAATAAGGAACCCGGACAACCAATTATAATGGTTTTAAATAAAAAAATATACATATATTCAAATGGAAATCTAATGCGTTTAGGTGTCACATTTATTTTTGTTCTTCGCGCGTATTTTTTTTTAAATTACAAAAAACATAAACACACTTCAACTCATTCGTACATAGAAAATGCAGACTAAACACTTAGCAAAGTATATGACAAAAAACAACTCGGATATTTATATAAAGTAGAGTTAGGCAAATGACATTTAAGAAAAACAAATATAATTAATATTTAGTCACCTGTATTTTTTCTCACAGCATTCAATCGTCTTGGCATGGTTTCGACCAGCTTCTTGAATGTTTAAGGATCTATTTTCCCCCAGTCTCCTTTACTAGCACATTCTAGGTCTTTCTTGTTTCTAATAACAAGGCTTTTCAGTTGGTTTTCCAAATGAGCCCACGGATGTTCAATTACATTGATGTCTGGAGATTGTGGAGGTGTTTCGAGTACTTAGGGCAGTTGCCATAGACGGGCATCTAATCCATTTAGTTACTAAGTGCCTTATGCTTGGGATCTTTGTCATGATATTACTGGAAATTTTCCTTAATCGCCAGCCCTTTCGCTCAAATTTTCTTTCATAATTGTTAGGAATTGTTTGTTGTCCATATTTCCGTTAATGAGGCACAAATATCCAATACCAGCAGCGGACATACAATCCCATACCATTACCGACCCACCGCATGTTTAACTGTCGGACGTAATTTTTTTCCAGCAACTCTTTTTCCCTGTTAAATTTGTTTTCATCTACAAATAAAACGTGCTTCCCGAACTCGAAATCTGTATCCCTATGACGCTTTGCGAATGTTATTCTCTTGTGTCGGTTAATCTCGTTGATGAGAGGATTTTTTCGTGCAACTCTTCCGTCATAATTATTCTCTCGCCACACTATACGTATATTTTCGGGGTTGCAGTTAATATTAAGTTGTTGGGTGACTTCTGTTGCGAGCTTAGGAGCGCTCAAATTTGGATTTTTCTTAATTTGTTGCACTATCCACCGTTCATCTGCATCCGACCTCTTCTTATTTGCCAAGAATTTTGTTTCTTTGAAACCGTTTATCACGTCGTATACAATCGAATGGGGTCTATCCAATATTTTTGTGACTTCCCGAACGATTTTACCCTCTCCATGATGACTAATAATTAAATTTTTGACTTGAATTGAGCTTTGACCCCGCTGTCTACCCATGTTTATGATTTGGACTTTTATTCAACAAAACACTACTCAACTTTTATTTGAATTTATTACGTTTGATTCTTTCTTTGCACTGTTCAACCGAGAGCAAATTAATTGTGGGATTCCCCGTTTTAAAATGCCTAACAATCGCAATAATGCCAGATGTCCGGCTTCTGTTTTGACACTAATTTGGCGAATGCTACATGATCAATTTTTTATAAAAAGGAGGTAATGGATTGGTAAATTATGGTTACTATTTTTAAAATCCTATTTGAATACCCAATAAAAAAATATAAAAATAAAAATAGTTGAGTTGTATTTAATAGAAAAATTTTAAATTTGAAGCTGCATGCTATGTACAAGCATGCCCGAGTTCGTTATTGAGCCACTGTATAAACTTGGAAGACTTGAATAATGAAGTGCACTGAATTAGTTTCAAAGCAATATAATGTGCCTGATTATATACACCGCTTAAAAAGGTTAAATTATATAATTACAACTAAGACACATTTCACTTTTTATAAATGCGTGGTTCGGCTCAGCTGTCAAAAAGTTGCTCAAGCATTTAAAGGAAAATTGGCATCTTATTCTTTGCATATGCGCGTTATTCATGCTTTAGGAACCTTTTTAATCGGAATTCTGGTTGCTCGCGTTCTTAAAATAATTGAAAACGATTTTTCTATCATTTTAACCATTCATTCAATAAATGAGTTAATAAGAAATCAATTCATTAAATCAATCCTTACTCATCAATTCATTCTTTCATTATCTGGATGCTAATGCATGTCGTGGAAATTCTTAGCTCTTCTTAAGAATTACGCTGGACGCAGTGAGTACTAACTAGTAACTTAGTAACCAAATATTTTTTAAATTATTATTATTGATGCGATAACGTGTTATAATTCGATTTAGCCGGCTGTACGCACGAAAAAATGTGTCGTTATCTTGCTCAATCGTCGTTATCTTGCTCATGCGTCGTTACCTTGCTTGAACTGCAAGCGAAAGCGCGGAACGAACGACAAAGAGCACAATCGGCCCCCGCATTCGGCAACGTTCGACATTGTATATAAATTCACATATTTGTATTTGCATATGCCTTCTTCCTGTGTGCATGGTAATGAACCATTTCTCTGTTGAGAATAGGACGATGATAGGAAAAGTAGGAAATGAAAGAGGGTGTTTCGAGTGTAAAGTGTCTTGAAAAAGTCAAATCGATGATGGTGCCTCTTAGTGTTGTTGACTTATTACCGTCTGATGCACAATCGAAATTGAACATATCTTTCATGAATTTGATAAATGTTTCGTCATTTTTCACGTTTGTGTAAATGTAACTTGATCAATTCCATTGCGGCTCCATTTAACTCCTTCTCTACATCCATACAAAATATCTATCAAACAAATAAAATCAAAATTTTGTTTTGAAAATTGCATTCCATTCCATCAGTATTTTCTTATGACGTTGTCACGTTAAACTATCGTCAGTAAACCGACTTTACAGACAACCTCTTTTTTTTGGTGTTTGCACCTTTCAAAAGTATATTTTTTTAATTTTTATGATTCCAGTTTTTGAAGGATTTTTCTTCTACTGTTGTATAATATACAATATATAATTTTTTTTTAATATGAGAGTTTGTTATAAATTACAACCTTTAATTATGTAAATACAAAATAAAATTTTAAAATTTGTTTCAATACTGATGAATTGACTCGCCTGCTGCTGCATACTACTTGTTCCCATATTATTTGGCTAAAACTCGTAATGTTGTAGGTCATCATGGAGTACATTAATCTGCAATGCTTTCGGCGGGGAAGCATTTAAGAAAAAATTCTAATTTATCCCGATTATCTAGATTCTTTTATTTGAAATAGGTTTTGCTTCTTCTGTAGTAAAACAAGTAGATGCTTCTTTCAAGTTGTCTACTGCTTTCCAAGTAGGAAGCTACAAAGTGAAACCTAGAGTCGCAAAGGACATCAGAACTTTTTGATATTTTTCGGAAGACAATAACTTTAAATGTTTTCTCATACAAGAAAAAGAAAAAGATTCGCGCACGTCTTTCAAAAAATATCATCGCCACTTAAGTATGTCTACGCACTTTTTTCGCTTTCGCTATGTGTATTCACATTAAGGTGCTCTCTTTAAATCTACCACTTTGATCAAAGTTTCCGAAATTTATTCAGTAAGTTCAAAATACAAGTTTATTCCTTGAAACTGCTATTATCGCCTTCAGAGTACTACCCATCAACTTCAACGCACTTATACGAAACATATCTGGAACTATATTTTCGTTTTAGCTATCAGAGTCGTCTTCAATTTTTTAATTATATCCTTTCAGCTCTTAAAACGCGTACCCCGCAGTGGTTTTTTGAATTCGATGGCTGTTGGATGGTATTCGTTTCGCTCTTGGCCAAAAATTCACCGATAATGATGGCACTGTTGCACGAGTTGCTTTCCTACAAATCCTTTGACGAATTGATTAACGTAAACGTCTGATAACCCCATTAGTCCTTTTTAAATGTTTGACTTTCTGGCACAAATCCATGGTGTACAGTCCCATGGATGTCCATAAAACCGTGAGCATCCCTTTGTCTTTGGCCTGAAACCGACGGTTTTTTCGCTCTTGGTTCCTTCTCCACTCAATCGCCTGATATCTGGACTGCATGCATTCACCTACGTCTCGTCTCCAGTAATGATGCGTTTGATGAATGTTCGGTCAGCTGATGAATGTTCAGTCATGGAAATCATGTCTTTGACGATATCAACGCGGCCCCTTTTTTGAAGGATATAAATTTTTCATAGATTTGTGAAAATTGTAGCTTTTGGCGGTACATGTTTTTAAGAGCCTTCATCTGCTTATTGCCTTTTATCTGCTGTCTTTATTATATTTTATTATTAACATATTATTGAATTGCAAAACACCATTCAAATCCACACTCAATTTCCCATTTACCATTTCCGCACATTTTTCGCACTTTTGATGTAATACCAAAGTAATTACGTGGTAAACTGAATTGAATTTCACAGATTTTCCATTATTTGGATTTGACCATTTTATTTGCCATTATTTGTTTGCCAGTTTGTGCATGAAGTAAATATTTATTTTGTAAATACTAGCATGCAACAGGCCAATTTGTATACGCGTGGGCATGAAAGCTGTTTTTATTGACTTATGTGGTTTTTCATTTGATCTCATTTTTGTTGCTGCTACATAGGTACACATACATATTTAATTTGGTTTTGCCCATCCGTCGGCTTTGCAATTTTACTTATCGGAGAATCGGTCGGAAAGTGTGAATATGCAGGGTAGTCCAAAAACCAGTATGTTTAAAAAAATGGATTAGAAAGCACACTGGCATTCTCCGAGAAACACTCCATTGCTCGCCTACCCCGGCTGTCAATTGATCCGAGTTTCCCACAGCATCTTAACGGTCTTCGTCTATATTCTTTCATGTACTAGTTCAGCCGAGATTTGCCTCAAAGGTCTGGAAAACGGCTGGCTTATCCGCTTGAAAGGATATGTCATAAAATAATGTAACGGGGTCAAATAGGCATTCTGAGGTTGAAGTTCACAAGTTCACTGAACTTAGAGAAGACGATTTCGATCGCTTCCTGAGTAGGTTACTAGTGCGATATTCTTATTCCTCTGCTTGACACGTTAGGTGCTTACACGATTTTGTTCTTATTTAACAATGTGCATCAACCGTTTCTTCCAAGCAAAGTAAAGCTCTTCTTCAGTAGGCCATTACAATGCGAGAGCGGCCTTCCTTTTCCTCTGGTATTACCTGCACCCATTTGTAGTACACATATAACGTAACCGTTAAGCTCATACTGTTCCTTTATTATTCCATTGTCTGCGATATTCTTCATCGCTAACGCACAAATCTTTAGAATCTTTCCCCCGAATCCTAACTACAAAGGTTGTCTCAACACGGCGGCATAATGAGTGGTTTGAAAAATATTTGTTTTGTTTATCGAGAGAGGGTTTTACTACTGAATTGCCTACTTTGACTGAAACAAGGCACATCTACAAGATGGCACAATATTAATCATTCTTTTATAACTTTTTTATTATTTAGTATTTCTTTTTTTTCTGCAGATATCTAGTTCACAAGTGCCAAATATGCTTGACATACGACGTCATTTGAAAAAAGTATAAGTCTTCTATTAGGGTAATTAATTTTGCGCCACCTCGCTAAGGAAGCAGCAGTAGATGGTGTAGATCCATCAGAGGCATCCTACCCGGTCATCATCATCACCTGGCTGTTGTTTGAGGTGAATTACAAAACCTATTTCTCCGGAAAGCACATATCAGATGGAGCTCCATTCCTTCGTGTGCTATTTCCAAAACCCTTTGGCCGTATTTACCGGTCATCGAACGATCGACGCACACTCAGAAACCCTACGTTTTCCATTTAATCCCCTTTGCAGCTGTGGGTATCTTTCAGAGAGGGAGACTATCAAGCACTTTCTCTGTAAGTGCTCGAGTTTAATAGATAGATGATTAAGGTCACTTGGTGCTCCTTTTTTCGACAGCCTGCGGTGGTGCTCCAACCTAAGTCCCACCAACTCTCTCCATTACATCAACAGCTCTGGTTGGCTCACTGGTTGGGAAGAGAGATTTGCCATTGAATTGCATGCCTCATAGTGCTATCGATGTTAATGCTAGTATATTGTTGCATATAAGTATATACACCCAAGTACCTAGGCTCGAATCTCTGTGCCTGAAAACCCAAAATGAAGGAAAAGTTTTTTTTATTAGCGGTCGCCCCTCGAGTGTACCTCCTAGTGTATTTCTGTAAAGGAAAACTGTTGGTAAAAAATATCTGCCATTCGCAGTCGGCTTGAAACAGTAGGTCCCTCCATTTGTGGAACAACACAAATAAGAGAAGGAGCTCGGCCAAACACCTAACAGAAGTGTAGGCACCAATTATTAATTTATTTTATATACGCCCAAGAATGATAGAATAGGCCTCTTCGATTCGCTGGTTCCCTGCTCGCTATCTCTCTGCTCTGCTTACAAAAAATTTGCATGTGAAGGTAACACCAAAGTTATCGAGCAAGATTGTATGCTAGCGGTTATGGTTATACCTCATAAAACTGGTATAACTACTGTTTTATGATGTAAATTTGGCAGCTGTTTTCCAGCGATACCAAAATATGTTTATTTTTACCAGTTCCTTCATCTATGCCCCACGAAGGGGCCTAAGAAGATATTGCGCCTTCCAAATTCGCTGTGAGATCAGGCTACGGGAAATATACCATCAAAAGGAAAGGGAGCTAAAATTGCAAAATAATTACATCTGGGGCTTTATACTAATTTGTGCTTTCCCAATTTAACAGACGGCATTTCGTTTTCAGTATTCTCTTTAGTTTAAAACTCACAAGTCCCAATAATACCAAGCCATTTCCTGAATTTTCACAAACGAGTAATTTCTCCTCCTTTTGTTTGTTTAAGGTGCCTGACGTCACTCTTGACAAAACCGCGAAAAATACAGTAACCTTCTGTATTCGCCTTGCTTACACCCTATTTGGCCCTGATGTTTTCCGCAAATGGAAGATCGCAGAATTTTACGCTACCTCGGAAGGGCAGATCCTTTTTTTAAGGAGCTGTTTTTCTTGGCAGAAAAGTTTGCCATTGCATGCCGACGCAAAATTTTTCTATCAATTGGTGCTTCATGCCTGGGATTTCGAACGTGTGCAATTCCGCATGGTAGTGATAAACCAACGCATTCGGCTACAGCAACCGTTACTATAACGAAATTATAACTGTCAATAGTGACGGGGACAGCAGATATTTCATGTTCAGTCAGCAATTATGGCTTGGTAGCGCTATTGACTTATGACCGAAGTGGCGCTTTTATCACCTTTAGACCAGAATCCACTGGAGAATGTTATGCGTTGTGGTTGTATTGGCTTCTCCTCAATCACGTGATTTTTCCCGAAATACAGATTCGACTAAAATACTGATCGACCGAAAAAACTGTATATGATTCAAGTAGATCCCGGTATTTGGCCCACCCAGTGCAAAGATATAAACCGCGTATATAATTTATTTTAGTAACAAAATAATCATTCATCAGTATTTACAAGCACTACCTGCATTCTATGGGTTTATTATACAAATTTAACTCGGTGCGGAAAATTATATTGGTAATGATTTTGCTATTGTTGTACATCAGTTTTAATGAAAACGTGGTTTCATCCGCATTTCGTTGGAAATATAGATACATAAGAAAAATGCACCAAATAAAATTAACAAACATTTAAATATTAAAATATATCTACATATAAACATACATACTTACATACACACATACCATATACTTATATGTGTGTGTACTTATACAGGTTATACAGTTTTTTATCAAAATTTCAAATACAGTCCCAGTGAAATACACATACATACATATGTCCACCAACCAGTTCACAGTTGAAAGGCTGAAAGTTGAGCCCCATCATACTTCATGAATATAAATCATAACAAGGTTTATAATTACTTATGCGGAGAGTCAGAGTTCGACGATT
>JAYXIM010012433.1:0-71029 GCA_037575425.1 Anastrepha fraterculus | reverse complement strand
GTTGTTTGTTTACGATTTTGTAGTACATATATACTACAAACCCCTCTTAATGACTGTAATGATCACGCTATGCTCATGATCCACTACTAACTTGCATATACAGGCTAATATTTCCCGAAACGCTTGGCAGGCTCATTGCAAAGAAATTACCGTTCCCTATAAAGATGTGGTCTGAACCCTTTGAAAGGAGGTATTGGATTGAAGAAACTGAAATGGCAGGAACATAATATTTAGTAGCGTATATCTTTCCGTGTATGAATATTTAACTAACCCGAAATTTAAACTTCTGAGAGGAGTATCAGAATAATGATTTCGGAAATAAACTCCTGAAAGTATTTCTTCCAGCAAAAATGAGTCATCCGCAATTCGTATTGTAACTAGAATTTTCCTACGAGTATTTCTAGAAGATAAATAAATTTGTTTTTATTCGCAGTCACCGACTAACTGTCTCTGCTTACTGTCGTTCGTAGTTTTTCTAGTGCGGCCACTCTTTTTCTCTGAGCTCATATTGTGCTATAGTATTCAACTCTGCGCTCCACGTGGAAGTGCTATCAAAATGCTCTCTGGAGTCATGGATGATAGATTACTAGGTTTGGCTCATAACTATGGTGAAAAAAAAAATTGTGCAGGCAACTTCGGCTGCCATGTCACGGGAGCCATCCGAGATCTGCACGATTATTTCACAGTATTCACGCATTCGTCAAATCTGTCGTTGTTCAGACGGCAACGAAGTGACATTGTGCTATTTTTTTCTTATATCAAAAACACATTCATAGTTTTTTCCTTAAACAAACCGATTAATAACTCTTTCTATGTCAGACCAACCATTGATTCTGCAAAATTCGCTGAAAGCCGGCTAACGATCTGATATTGGCCACATCATTAAGGGGTTAGGTGGGTTTGAAAATTTCAAAAAATTGATTTTTGTTTTTTTGTCTCTTTAAATAGTATAATATGTTTAAAATATTCTCCTAAAATTTCAAATTGGTCCGAGTAAAATTCTACGAGATATACCCTTCAGAAGTTCCGCCCATCAGGCAATGTCAGTGCAGCGTTTCGTTTTTAAACGCGTTTATCTCAAAACTCGATTTTTTAAGTCGGTGGACACGATTTCTCGAAAAGTTATGAAGCGATTTAGTTCAAATTTTGTACAAATCTTTGAAATAACATTATCTAGTTATTGAACGAAGGATTTTTTTTTTCATTAATTACAACTATTTTTTTTGAGCCAATGTATGTCGAAAATTTCACTAAAAAATGTGTTTTCTGGTTCAAAGCCTGTCAAAAATTCAAAATTTAATTTTTTTTTGTTTCCTTCGTCCAACAACGAGATTTATCCACGCTCTAACGAAATCCGTTTGGCTTTTTGGTTTTAGATGAACCAATAATGAGTTATGCTGTCCACGGCAAGAGGATTTTTTTTTGAGACGTCGAGGAAGATGAGGTACCAACGGCTGAGTTTTCGAAATTTTTAAATAAAAATTTCACAAAATATTCTTTATATATGTATCTTAGATATAGTGAATTGTTTAAATGAAATATATGATTTTATATACTAAAAAAAAAATAGTCAAAATCTCCTTTTTTTCAACCTCTGAAACCCACCTAACCCCTTAAACATCTTTCACCATACTGTGGCTACTTGCCTAAGAGAAAATAGGCAATCTAAAAGGAAAAAAGCTAAAAACTACCAATAATATGTTCCTGAATTACCCTAGGTTAACATTACCAAATGTGATGTCCCAAATTTGTCGATTTTAAATCTATCCAAAAAGAAAACCCGTTTATCTTTGCATAAAGCCAGAAACAAACAAAAACTCCATTACTGAGTTACGCGGTGGAAGCCTTTTACTGCTTACAAAAAAACAAACCAATAGTAGAAAAGTTCTTAATCGCGAAAACTCTTCCTGGCATTTGCCACATTGAATGCTCATATCAAGTCAATCTCAATTGTGCCGACGGGACAATATTTGCGCCCTTTCCCAAGAATCTGACAGAGTCTGAAATCGTTGAGGTATAAAGTTACATAGAGTAATTTCCGTATACATTTTTCAAAGTAAAATTAAAGACCCCGTATGTCCAACTGAAGGCCGCCGTAGCATAATGGGTTGGAGCGTGACTACCATTCGGAAGTCACGTAGGTTTGAATCCCGGTGAAACACTAAAATAAAAAAAATTTTTTTTCCAATAGCGGTCACCCCTCAGCAGGCAATTGCAAACCTCCGAGTGTATTTCTGCCATGAAAAACTTCCTCATAAAAATATCTGGCGTTCGGAGTCGGCTTAAAATTGTAGGTCCCTCCATTTGTGGAACAACATCAAGACGAAACACCCAAAAAGGGTGTACGCGCCATTATTGTTAACTTACGGCGCATTCGATTTTTTGGCCGGAATTGGATGGTATTGATCTGAACAACGCTTATTTTCAACAAGACGACGCTATGTGCCACACAAGCAACGAAACCATTGATCTTTTACGGGAAAAGTTTTCGGACCGTGTTATCTCTCGAAGAGGTGATCACAATTGGCCACCGAGATCTTGTGACTTAACATCTTGTGACTTTTTTCTTTGGGCCCACATGAAAGGGAAGATCTACGCCAATTCGGGAAGCTGTCGGGAACATAAGGCAGCCACTTTGCAATTCGGTTTTGGAAAATTTCATGAAAAAGATATTGTGCTGTAAGCGTGGTCGTGGTGGTCATTTGCCTGATGTTATTTTCCACTATTAACGACGTACCTTCCTCTTTATAATGAAATAAACATCCGATCATTTATATTAAAAAATAGCATTTTTCTTTGAATATCACAAATAAAACCTCTTATTGGAATTCCCTTTATATATATACATAGATGTGTATACTAAAATTTCTCAAACATTGGCAAAAAGAGCAAAATTTCCCGCAAATAAACAATGTTTCAACTTTCAATAAGTCCGCATTAATTAAGTTGTATTTTTTATATGGAATTTGTTTTTTTTTTTTCAAAATGAACATTGCTTTTTCAAATTGCAGCAGAGCAATGTAATTAGCCTCGGGTATGCTGCTATTTTCCGCGAAATTAAATTTAATTAACATTACGCAAGTTCTCATTACTTTACTATATAGCAGCAATTAAGAGCAGGTTTTTTATATTTATTTATTTAAAAGAGTAGCAATTATTAATAACTATTACAGTGGCTATCAGGGCCTTCGGTATCTTCATCTAGAGCAATAATATAGATATGTTACTATACACCGTCGGAGGGGTTTCAAGAGGATGAGAGAGGATAGCTGAGGAAGTGTTAGAAGGTGAGTGGATGATATGAGTTTGAGTGGTAAATAACTTTCTGTATAATTTTCGCAAAGAGTTCAAATTTTAATTTGGTTTTAATAAAAATTTACGAATTATGTGAATGATTTGTCATCTGTTCTGTTGAGTAGGTTTGAAAGTTTAGGGTTAGGGTAAATTGCAATTCTAGCGTTTTCCAATCCTGGGCAGGTTTCGTGAATGTGTGCTGTCGTGTAGTCATTTGTGTTGCAGAAAGGGCAGTCTGGTTCGGCTGTGTCGCTTAGGATGTGAACATGAGTGGCTATTGTTTGACCGATTCGAAGGCGTGTAAATATCTTGAGGCTCTGAGAAGGCATGTGCGTAGGATATAAGAGTTTGATGCCAGTAGGATCGTGCTTTTTATAGTGGTGCTGCCATTTAATCCATTGACTATTGCACATTTTCTGAAGAGGTTTTTTGTATCATTCTGGGAATACCTTCGGTGGTAAAATTTCTTCGTGTTCTTGAGCCGCTTCTCTGGTTCTGGCATCAACGTACTGATTGACTTGTATGCCGGCATGGCCCGAAAACCTCATGATCCTTGAGGAATTTTTATTTAATAAGATATCAACGGATTTCGGGGATTAATGCTGTTTCATTAGAATGATTCCTTAGAGCGTTCATTCGAGCTTTACTGTCGCTGCAAATGATGAATTTGCCGCCTTTGTCGAAAGCGTAAAGTACCGCGCAATGCAGCTGCTTCCGCGGTAAATACTGAGCAGTAGGATGGTAAAGCAATAACTGAGATGGTGACTCCAAGCTGGTTTGTGGCTCCAAACGAGATACTGGTGTCTGTTTGAGATCCGTCTGTATAAATGAACTACCATTCGTTTTTTAAAGGAGCAACGGTTTCGGGATAAACACATAAATAAAAAAATTATGCAATTGCGAAGTTCATTAAAAACAAAAAATATGGTCGCATAAAAAATAATTCGTCTTTCGAAACTCATTTTTCCATCTTGAAATAGCAAAAATACGAAAAACTACAAGCATTTCTGAAGAAGGGCTCTCTTGTAAGTGGATAATAAACTTTTGCTGAAATTTACATAAATTGTAAGTCGAATTGACTAACACGAGCTTCATAACTAAAAAACATCAACACTTTCTGCAATGCTATTACTGCATACTTGGACAGCAAGATAACATAGGCAACTGAGATTACACGATATTTGAAAGCGCCCCAGTCGAGCAACTCACTTGGGTCAAAACCTACCATTTGGGCAAAATATGGAACGGTTGATTGCATCTGTTACGCGATGTATGCTACTGTTAATGAACGACTGGCTCTTGGATATTCCCTATTGCTCTCCTACGGGTCGTTGATAACATCAATTTGCAGAAAATCGCGGTGCAGCTAGAACCTAATAAAGTAATATAACCCAGTAATATAATTTAAAAAAAAATATTTAAATTTTTTACAAAATTAGATCTGGATAATGCTTCTCTTCTCAAGAGATTTTAGATTAATTCGCTTTAGCCGAGAATTATAAGATGGAACAGGTGACTCCAATCGGAGGTAATGTAATGCTTGGTTACGAAAAATTTTTGAACGCTATTAATCGAGAGTTGATCGTAAGGTCTCCAAATGACAGCTCATTGTTCCATCGTTTACGTTGTTCCAGAAAACAGCAATTAATATAACCACTGAAGGAAAATTTTGTATCGAATAATACTCCAAGATCCTTGTACCTGTTTTTCAGTGGAAATCGATGTTGTTCTGAAACTTCGAAGATGACTGTCCATCTGAGATATTAGGTAATCGGGCAAGTCTGGAGTTAACCGGAATAGTTTTCACTACCTCCTCTGCACGCACGCGATAAATCATAAGCCAAATACTCAAATGACATATTCGCGTTTTACTAATAAGTTCTTGTTAATGTCAAAGTTTGATTTTTAAAGTTTGATTTCAAGCTACTAATTCTTGTTTCCTCGTTTAATTTAACCCCAACAAAATTGTTGTCATTTAGTTTGCGTTAAAGCTGATAAACCAAACAGCTGATTTTATCTTATCGATTTTCGTTATGAAATGGGTTACCGAATAGCAAATCGTTAAAATTGTGGGTAAGAAAAGATAGCAATGCGAATGTCGTTAAAATGTGTTAGTGAATCTACAAACGATGGGCAAATTATACAAATTTTCAATGCACAAGATACTGAACACTCCCACTGATATGAAACTCAAATGCACTTTTTCAGCAGAATGAACAAACTAACAATGCTAAACATATTTTCGTAATAAGCAAACTAGGAAATAATATGTTTAATAGTTATTATATCAGTATAGGAAGTTCTCAATCGAAGTTTTATTTGTGTTTTCATTGGGAGGGATTTTTATGGGGCGGGTCCCAAGCCCAGCGCACAACCCGCTAACGGATGTTCGGAAGCTACCCAGAGGATACCTAGGCTAAGCCCGGAAGTTGTGAGCTGCTTGAACCATATGTGTATGCAGAAGAATCGTCCTGGCTACTCCCAAGTGAGTAGTAAAATCCTTTCTCGACTAACGAAACTAACACTCTACAAGATTCTCATTATACCCGTACTAACGTATGGCGCAGAAGCGTGGACGATGACAACATCCGATGAAGCGACGCTTGGAGAGAAAGACTCTGCGCAAGATTTTTGGACCTTTGCACGTTGGCGACGGCGAATATCGTAGACGAAGGTACAAAAAGCTATATGAGGCTTACGACACCATAGACATAGCACAGCGAATAAAGATCCAGCAGCTTCATTGGCTGCGTCATGTCGTCTGAAAGGAAACAAACGCTCCGGCTCTGAAAGTATTCGATGCGGTACCAGCTGGTGATAGCGGAGGAAGAAAAACTCCTCCTCTACACTGGAAATATCAGGTGGAAAAGGGTTTGGCTTCACTTGAGTGTTTCCAACTGGCGCCGACTAGCACGAGAATGAAATGACTGGCGCACTTTGTTAAACTCGGCCAAAATCGCGTAAGTGGTTATCGCGCCAATCAAGAAGAAGAAGAAGTTATTATATGTTTGTAGTTATAGTGCTTACCTGTTTTACGGCAAAATTTTTAAATTAAAAATATAATATTCAGGGGAACAAATATGTTTCTGCAATTATCTAAGCTTCGCTGAGTTTTATTACGCATTGTAAATTCAACCAGCTCAAATTGTTAAAAATATTTTTATTACAACGTGGTACCTACATAAATATTTCACAACAAATACAAATTAATAAATTTGCAATTCCATAAAATGTTATAATTATTATCTACCGCCAAAAAGGCGACTACAGTGAAATTTTTTCATACACAAATACGAATTGTTTTAGTAGACGGTCAGTGGTTGAGCGCAGACAAATGGGATATACTCGTACATCTGTTGCAACCTGTTTTTATGTTATTATATACTCTAAATTAATATTTTTTTTTTAAAAGCTTGGCAGCGAAAAAACAAATTGTTTTTTTTTTTTTAATTTTTGGAAAACATTTTTGATACGTACACAACTAATAAACATACCTACATACGTGCATAAACGATGCAGTGAAAAGCCAAACTACTTAGCAAACATTTTACAGTAGTTCATGAATTGGTATTTGACGAATAAAATGTTACTTGTTCGAGAGTGAATAGAACTGTATCACTTGAAAAACTGCCAATTAGAACTTTGTGCCAAGCTAATATTTTTCTATTAAATATACAATAATGCTTAAAATATATTAACATGCACGTAATGAGAATGTTGATGGAATCAGTTATCTGCGTAGTAAGCTCTAATGCAAAGTATATACGCTCCAACCAATGTATCAACATGGGCATGCTGGATAAACGGTTGTATCATGTACAGTATGGTGGTACAACAGATTTCCACGTATGTCTAGTGGTTGCATGAAATTGAAAATCGTTTAATTTGTGGTGGGCGGTGTAGGTGGTTGTATGTATACGTACTATGAGCTAGGAGCGTGTATATGCAGATTGTACAACCAACTCTGTTTACATTTTGCTTTTCAGTTATTTACAAAAAAAAAAAAATATTTAAAAAATATATAAAAAAAAAATTATAAATTGCGGGTCGATAAGAGAGCGCCTTGCTGCTAGCCTATTTTATATTTGTTATATTGGAACACTCTTTATATGAATGTATGCGAAGTTCCATTTCAATCTGTCAAGCCATTCTTTGTTTGCTAGCCGATTAGTATAAACGTGTTATAGTATTTTCTACAATGGAAAAAATCAAGTGCAGTGATTGAATTTTAATTTTTGGAAGGTTTAAAATCAAAGAAAGTTTATGAACGAGTGTTGAAAGTATATAGGGACTTGGCGCCCTCAATTAGTAATGTAGAAAGACGGGTTGTCGAATTATAAAATGGTCGTATAAGCCTTGAAGACGATCCACGTCAAAAACGTCCAAAGCCAAACCAAAAACCCGAGAGAAATGACAGGATATCGTATTGGAAAATCGGCCAGTGACTGAAATAGTTATCGAAGAAGCCCTAGGCAGTGTAAGCAATATTTTGACTGAAGTATTTGATGTCAGAAAGCTGTATGCACAATGGATGCTGCATTCGCTAACAATGGAACAAAAACTCATTCGAATGCGATTTTCTCAGCAACATTTAGAGAGTTTTGCAATGATAAAGTGGATTTTCGCGTCGATTCATCACTGTGGAAGAGACTTGGGTCTATCACCATCATCCTAAATTAAAACAAGAGGGTAAATAGTGGTGTAAACCTGTTTTTTCGACTCCCAAACGAGCTCGTGCCTAGAAATCGGCCAACGAGGTGTTAGCATCAGTTTTCTGGGATGCGAAAAGAATTTTGTTTGTAAATTTATTGAAAACTGGTATAACAATAAATTCTGAATATCATTTTAACCATTTAGATCAGCTAAAGAAAAAATTTGGTAAAAAATACCCCATAGCTACTTCCATCTGTTTCCAGACCTAAAAAAATGAATGCGTGGAAAGTGTTTTTCATCAAATGATGAGGTCATAGCAGCTGTCGAAGCATGTTTTGCAGCCCTTACAGATTATCTCTTCAAAGATGGAATACATAAATTGGAATCTCGTTCAAGTTCAGTGAAATTATCTTCTTTATATATAAGACTGAATGTTTGCCTGAATGTCATCGATGAACTCAAAAACTACTACACCGATTATTATAAAAAATTTATATATATATGTATTTTTCCACGCAGAAGGTTTGTAGAATATGCTGATTGCTGCCACTCGCCACCAGGTGGCGCTGCAGAGTAGCAACTTCTGCCCCATTCAACCGATTTTTTCGAAATAAACAAAATCAATAAAATGGGTTAGAATGAATTGAATATTTGTGGAATGATTTTACTTTAAAGTTATTTTTCTTAAATTTATTTTAGTTGTTGGCATAGCAACGCGCACCGGGTACAGCTAGTACTGAATAAAAAAATGTATTTCAAACAATAAAATTGCGTCTTCTCATCGAACCACAAAATTCATTCAGCAATCTTGTATATCAAAGGCACGTAGCTTTCTTAAGGGGACAGATACCTGTAAACGGCCATATGTTCCCTGATTTTCATTAAAATTATTTAAAATGAAGAAGTCAATATATTTTTTTCAAAATTGGCAAATAGTTTATTTATACATTAAAAAAATATAAACCATTTTTTTTTTTTTTTTAATCATTTAAAATGGCGGATGTACACTCAATTCTTCCAGGAAGGTCGCAGCGTGGCTTCTCAATCGGCGGGCATTGTAGCATCGGCGTCAGTGACCTGAATACAAAATATCAAAAGTTTTTTCATAATTTCTATATGAATTAAAAAAAAATGGAAAAAGAAATCGCGGAATAAAATTCATCAATAAAAAGATGAAATTTGGGGTGAATTTTCCTACAATTTTTGCTTCGAAAAAATTATTTTTTTGAAACATTTTCGAAATTGTAAATTCTCATAGAAAGTAATATCATAAAAAAGATGTGTGCAAAATTTCAGGGAGATCGGTCAATAACCTTTTCGAGTTATCGTGTACGCCAATTCGAAAAATATAGTTTGGAGAAAAACGCGTGTAAAGTTTGAATACAACGTAACTACACCTCTTCCAGCGCTCGAACGTAAAGAATAGAGTCGTCACGGTTGACGATCTATAATATAATATATTCTTAAATTTACGTTCTTAAATTTTTTTGAAATATTCTTAAAGGATTATATTAACATAAAAAAAATATTTTTTTTTTGGAATTTTACAGGTATCTGTTCCTTTAAAAGAATAGCATGATCCACTTTATCAAACGCTTGGAGAAGGCCGTGTATATGATATTCAATGAGCTTGATTGCCGCAAGCGGGTATTATTCTATTAGTGATTCAAGCTAAATTTGTGAAAGTTGATCTTAAGTTGCAAGTTGCATGAAATGTGTCATTTTTAGAAATAAAATCATATGAGGTTGAGGAAAAAAAATGTTATGATAAGGAAGAACTTCGTGTAATGATATACTTTTTAAAAACTATTTTTGAAGCTTCAATTTATCAATTTTTATTTACTTTTTCAAGTCCACCTAAACGGATTGACTATAGTTGTTTGCGGCTATAATAAACTAATCCATGAACCGGTATGATGCTACAGAATAGTACAGAACAAGTTGATTTTACTGCAGGGTAAGTACTTTGTAACCATTTGTTAGTTTATTTGACTTCGCTGATGTCCAAACTGGAAATAAAATTGTTAGTCTCAAGCCTCATCTACGTAAGCAAATAATTTATATCATGTGCGTACTAGTTTTTTTGCGCCGACCTTCTAGGTCAATTCCTTTGAAACGGCGACTCTTGCACATCTTTCAAGCATCTCTATGAGCGTGAAGGCGTCAGCCGCCAGTTGATATGCTGTGCTTCACGCTATTGAGTTCGGTACAAGTGTATTTTAATGTGCTGATACACTAGTTGCCAGCCTTAACAAAAGCAGCATTTGAGTGCTTCACAAAGCGATTTATCTGCGCTCGATTAGCTTCTGTAGATACAATGTACAAATGCACGTATGTTCATGTATCCATATGTATACTTGCGTAGTCGTTGATTCGTGTGACGCTAATTGAGAGCGATTAACTGCAAAAGAACAATTAGCTGCAGACATGCTATGGAGAATATCGAAAGCATGTAAAGGAGTACTAAATTCAGTCCAGATCGAACGCGCACATTTTAGCAACATCTAATTTACACTACTTAGAACGCTCGGGTATAGCAACATTTGGCAAACTCAGTCAGCGATTCGCTTGCTCAACCAGCCATTAAAGCGTCGAGCTATTATTGTACTCCTTTACACCAGCTTCATATGAAACATCAGTTTGGGAGATAAGTTTTAACAGAAGACGAAATTAAAAATGCCATCAAAACATCCAGGAATAATAAAGTAAATAAAAGAATTTTCAACTTCATTTAAGTCTGGAAAAAGTATCCACAATACTGGCTAAAATCTACTTTTATTGCATTGCAAATCAATAGAGTGATTACAGACTTACAAGCTTGACGAGTCATTCATTAAAACTATTTGTAAAAATTGTACACAAAAGAAATTACAAGAAGTGTGAATCGGCAATTGGAAAAACTCAATTCGGATTTAAAGAAGGCATGGGAACATATGAAGCACTGAATTAGTTTGCATCCATGTATTGGTTGAAAATTCTAGTCGTTTATGTGTTTCATAGATTATGAAGAAGCGTTTGACACTGTTCGGCAAGTGAAGCTCACTGAGATGCTACAAAACGTGAATATCGATACAAAAGAGATTAAATGTGTAAAGAAGCTTTATTGGCTGCAGACTGCGGAAGTGAATATAAACAATGAAACCACAGACACAACACCTTACCTTTCTTGCCATTGCTCTGAAAGAATCTCCTAAGAAGCACTACAAAGGTTAGAAGCCGGCATTAAGGTAAATGGGATAAATACTAAAAGAATTCGATAGCGCTGAAGATTATTATTCTTATTATTAGGCTACTGCGCACTGCGACCAAAAGAGATCTATTGTGCAAAGCCTGCTGAAGTGTTCTATATTTTAAAACGTTTTACAAAACTTAGCACATTCTGGGGTTTATGAACTATATTTTTATGAAGGCACGTAATATCATCAAGGGCGCCTAGTGCAAAACATTTACGAAGGATGTATTCGGAGATTTCAGTGTCCCTTTTACAGAATCGGCAGATGATGGTTTCTCTGACCAATTTTGTTTAAGTGGTATCTCAGGCTTCAGTGGCATGTGAAGTAACCAGTTGGCAGTCTTAAGGGGGGAAGTCCATGTAAAATTTTCAAAAAATCGATTTTTTTACGATATTTCAAAAGTATGGCATCTTAAGAATATACTGTGAAATTTTCGTGCGGAACTTCCTAATATTATAGCTTCTATAGCCCATTAACTATGTACAGAGCGGTCCGCGCGTTCCTGTACCTCAAACTTTAAACTCATTTATCACGAAACTGTATTCTTAAAAACTGCTCGTGTTGTAACTCAAAAAGTTACAAGTTTGGTGAGGCCTTTCTGTACATTGCTATCGGAAGGATAAATATAAAATTTCAGATATTTCGCGTTAATAAATTACTTTTTGGGGGTTAAAAATGTCAATAAAATAGCCCTAAACTCTGACTTTTTTTTCAAAGGCTTATCTTATAATTAATTTTGTACTTGTTTTTTAATTATATAGGTTCATTCTTTCCGTTAATATTTTATAAAAAAAATCAATTAAAATTTTTTTTTTCAGATCAATAGATTAAGAGTAATAAATAGAGCAGTTTGGAACCTCGCGCCGTAGGCAGCCGACAAGAAATGATCCTGAGCGGCCATTTTGGAAAAAAAAAATTTTTTTTTACTCTCGAAAGGTTAACTATACAGTTGTTTTATCTACATGGACTTCCCCCTTAAGTGTACTCTGCTAAGTGAAAGTAGCTTATCAGAAATTCCTCTGTCCGGCTTTAGGAATTATTTCTTTTGTCACTGACTGATAGTAGTGTTTGACGAACTTCTGTTGCTCCCACCTCCTGAGAAGTTGGTTAATGTGCCGCTTTGTAAGTTTACAAACAGCTTCAGGAGCAATTAGGTACATGTTTGCCCCATTTTTAGATAGATGGTCCGCTATTTCATTTCCCTAATGTCCAGTATTAACACCGATAACAATGTCAGCCAGGAAATCCAACGTACAATTTCTCTTGCCAACAAGTGCTTCTTTGGACTAAGTAGGCAACTGAGCAGTAAAGTCCTCTCTCGACGAACAAAACTAACACTCTACAAGACTCTCATCATGCCCGTCTTAACGTATGGCGCAGAAGCTGCAGATCTGGCACGCACGGGCAGAGATATCGCAGACGATGGAACGATGAGCTGTATGAGCTTTACGAGGACATAGACATAGCACAGCGAATAAAGATCCAGCGGATACGTTGGCTGGGTCATGTCCTCCGAATGGATACAAACGCTCCGGCTTTGAAAGTATTCCACCAACCGGTGGTAGCAGAGGAAGAGGAAGGCCTCCTCTGCGTTGGAAAGATAAGGTGGAGAAGGACTTGGTTTCACTTGGTGTGTCCAATTGGCGCAGGTTAGCACGAGAAAGAAACGACAGGCGCGCTTTGTTAAACTCGGCAAAAATCACGTAAGCGGTTATCACGCCAATTAAGAAAACTAGAGAATGTCCTTCGTTTCCAGGAACCCAACCTAAAAATAATGTGTTGAAGTTCCCTAGAATGTTGGGAAGGTTCAGGCAGTCATGTACCATTTTTTAGGTGATTGTAAGTGATACAAGGTAAGTAAATAAGTAAATGTATAGTAACTTCTTCTCATTTTTCTGCAGATATATGAATATCATTATACCCGTATTGGATGTTTAGCCAAGCTGCCCCTCCTATTTATAGTGTGCCTCTTGATGTTGTTCCACAAATGGAGTGATCTACTGTTTGAAGCCGACTCCGAACGGCAGATATTTCTTTTTATTTTTTATGAAGAGCTTTGTCATAGCAGAAATACACTCTGAGGTTAGCGGTTGCCAGCCGAGCGGCGACCGCTATTAAAAAAAACTTTTTCTACATTTTGGTGTTTCACGAAAATTCGAACCAACGTTCTCCGAATTCCGAATGGTAGTCCCGCACCAATCCTTTCGGCTATGGGGGCCGCCGATACATTCCCTCACACATATCCCAATGGCATGTATTTGTGCCTGGAAGATTGTTGGGTAGAGGCCCATTGGAATCTACTTTTTGAATTTGGCCCATTGATTCCCACCATTTTCTAATTTCGATCTACCAGTGTACCATATCTGAGATTCTGGTTTGAAGGTGATAAAATAATTTTTCCAGACCGTACGTTCGTTAATTAAAATTATATAAGAAGTTCCTAAAGAGAATAGGTTTGAGAGCTAATGACGATACAACCCTCTTAGCAAATAGTTTAAGTTCTTTACAAGAACTATTTAATTTTGTAACGCTATGCAGTAAAAACTTAGGTTTAAAACTAAATGTCAATAAAACCAAATACTTAGTCTTTCGATAAATTCTGTGACAAATTTTACAGTGCATATTGCGAAAACAAATTCGCAAAACAAGTTCCGTTGTTTCTGCTTTTGTTTGTATACATTTGCTACTCATAAATTATACTCAGTTTTGTGGCAATTTTCGCTTGTTAACAATGGAGTGGAGAGATAAGGAAAATCGCATTACGAAAGTGTGGCAAACGTGTAAGTGAGTTTTACGAATTGCTGAAAAAACTTAGTATTTCGAGAATGTGTGTTTATCTCACGATCAATCGTTTTTCGCAAACGTCTGAAGTGGCATACAGAAAAAGAAGTGTTCGTCCTCGCGTGGTTCGAACGAGTGCAGCCATAAGCGCCTTTCGAGAAAGAATTCGCGAAAATCCCCTTGGTAAGCATAAAATCATGTCCAGGAAAATGAACGCATCGACCAGATCCATGTCAAGTCTAATTAGAGATGATCTCCACATGAAAGCTTTCCGTCGCTTAACTGATCGTCTTTTGACAACGCGGTTGAAGAAAATCAGACTCAACAGATGCAAACAGCTTCTTCGATGGCCATGAAAATATTCTTTTCACAGATGAGAACATTTTCACTTTTGAAGAAGCTTTAATAAGCAAAACGACAAACTCTATGCTAAAACTGCTTTAGACCCAAAACAATTTTGTTCTAAATGTTCAGCCTCCATAATGGTTTGGTGGGGAGTGAATTGTAAAGGTGTTACATCTCTTAGTTTCTGCGAAAAAGGGGTTAAGGCCGGGGTAAAGGTATACCAAGAGGATGTCTGTGAAGGTGTGATGAAGCAGTTGAACAGTACTCTGTTCAATGGAGAGCGTTGGATGTTCCAGCAAGATTCCGCTCTAAGTCCATAATACAAAAACCACGTAGCAGTGGCTAAAAACCAATATTCCTGGGTTGCAAAAATTGGCCGTCTGGAAAGCCAGATTTGAATCCATTGGACTACAGATTATAGTCAGAATTGGAAAAAATGGTCTGTTCGAAGGCCTCACAGAATTTTGGATAGCCTCAAACAATCTTTGGTGCGAACAGCGGCGTCAACATCCATGAAACCGTGCGTGCTGCAATAGCTGAATGACCTAATCGTCTGAAGGCTTGTTTAAAGGCAAATGGTGTCCATTTCGAATGAAAATGATATTTTTTTAATATTTACATGATTAAATAAAACTGGTTTCATTAAAAGAAATATTATAATTTCATATCTGTTACGGACTTAACATGTAACAGAACTTATGGCAGGACTTAATTTTTGATAGAGTCATCGTGCGCACAAACATCGTACCTACCCGAAAAGTACATTTAGCTGAAAACGCCAGTAGTGGTTTTAAAACCGTAAACTTATGGTCTATAACATTTAAAATATGTTGGTAAAGAGAGAGAAAATTCGGGGATTTGGATTAATGTGAAATTTCTTTCAACAAGAGTTCATTATAAATCTTTTCTGTATTTTAATTTTGAAATAAAAATATAATTAATTATCCAGAAATTCATATTATCTAAACCCGGAATTTTCGGTACTACAACGGGTATCCCCATGCCTTTGGGATCGACCTCACTAATTTCAGCTAAGTGTTTTAATATCATCGACCCTAATCACATCTAGTTTTTTATCCCAAATCATATTTAGGCACTTAATGTGGGTACAGTTTTAATAAAATAATGCTTATAAGAAGAGAACTCAAAGTGTATTCAATTCCAAAATCGTTTGAACTCTGTCTTACCAATCTAGTATTATATGTCAGAAGCAATGCTTGTTTTAGAAACATTTGTTCATTGCCTTGGAAACATGGCAGTAAGCTCAAAGAGATAGCGATCCTAGAGACTTGCTTGCGTAATTAAGCCAAGAAAAAAGTACATACATATATTGCTATGAAGGTGTCTAATAATGCATTTATTATTTTATTTATTTATTGTTGAATGAAAATACAAGTTTTTGTTACGTTTTCTATTTGAAATGTCGGAAAAGACCGTTTTTGGCACCACATTGCGCGTCAGCGCTTCCAGAAATCATGTCAGCAAGTGCACTCCGAAGTCATCCTGCAGCTGCCGCCATTACTAAAACTGCTTCATATAGCGCCAAATTTATGGCTTCACTGGATCTACATGCACTGCACGAGATTCAAATTTGGCCCATATACATATTATCTGCTCTCCCATGACTGCTTGAGTACTAGAAGTTAACACATGAGAAAAAATTGCTAACAGAGAATTCGTAAAATCTGAAACACCCACTTATTGGCTATTTAACTTCCGAAGGAGTATTTTCGACTTCCATGTGAATTGCACTAGTTTCGAAGTAGATTTAAAAAGACAAAGAAATAGAATGAAGAGATCATAGGAACTAATGCCATATTTTCCACCAGTCCCGCTCGCATTTTGCCATACCTGCGATGTTATCTAAGCCGACTTATTTGCTAATTAGCGTTCTTTTGTCAGTTTAAGTCACCTGATGCCGGCACATGCATAATTATGTGTTCACGCGTAAATAGTGCAGTTATGCGCAAATACATATATACACACATACCGTCTGTCTAATAGAAGCGTGACCGCCATAACTTAGAAACTATGTATGGGTATTGGGATAAGTTTCCGCCCTCCTAAAAGAGGTGTCGCTGCTGATACTATTTTACGCTCTAGTATTATACTGGTGATTTGAAGGTGTATATGTGAGGTCTCGACCGCAGTAGTTTATATTCGTTGAAGCGTAAAGATCCTTTTTTATCTGACTTCAGAAATGTCTACGTTCGTCCCGAAAAAAATGCAGTTTGCTTCATTACTACCTTTAAGAGAAAAGTGCAGCTGAAGCGTGTCGCATATTGATCAATATTTACGGTAATCACGCTACATCAAATACAACTTGTAAAGAGTGGCTTCGACGCTTCCAAAGTGGCAATTTCGACGTGAGTGTTAAAGATTGCGAAGGGACACCGATAAATATTTAAAGATACTCAACTGCAACAATTATTGCATGAACACGCATGTCGAGCCCTTGATAATATGTATAAAGTGTTGAATACTGACAGATCAACCGTCTGTAAACGTTTCCACGCGATATGAATGGTCCAGAAGGTATACTGGCAGGTAACAGGGTGCCGCATCAATTGAAGGAGAGGGATATCGAGAGACGTTTGGTGACGTGTAAGATGCTTCTTGAACGGCAGAAAAGAAAAGGTTTTCTGCATCGCATCGTCACTGGCGCTGAAAAAGGGATCTGTTATAATAACCCTAAGCGTCGAAAAAGTTTTAGCCTTCCAGGTGAATCAGGTCTATCGACAGCGAAAAAAAATATTCATGCTTCAAAGGGTATGTTGTGTATCTGATACGATCAGAAGGCTGCCATCTATTTTGAACTCCTTAAACCATCACTGGCGATCGTTACCGACTGCAGCTAATGAGTTTGAATCGAGCTTTCAAAGAAAAGCGGCCGGAATGGAACGGTAGACATGAAAAACTGATTTTGTCGCATGACAACGCCAGGCCACACGTCGCTAAATTGGTTCAGAAATATTTAGAGGGACTTAATTGGGAAATCTTGCCCTACCCGCCGTATTCCCCAGACATTGCACGTTCGGATTACCATCTGTTCCGATCACTATCACTATCAGAAGTGTACGGGAAAATAATTTATTTATTGGCTTTAGAATCGAATCTTTGGATGCATTAACAATCTTCCTTAAAACTGCTTCAGATTCACAACGATTAGTTCGGGTTTGTCACAAACAAATTAATGAGTGAATGGAGTGATCTATTTTTTATGTTTGTTTTTTGACCCTAGTCCGGGGAAACCGTCAACGTCTTTAACTTCATTATACCACTGCACCCATTTACTTATGAACGTCTTCGACCTCTTTAAATATTTTGCTGCAGATGGACGAGATCATTTTTGGACCTTTATTGTGTGAACATATACACAGCTGCATTGCTTCTAATCTTTTTCATACGCTGGTAACGTAATTTTGTATCATTTCTAAATTTATCAAAAAACTATCAAATTGCCAACGGGTCTTGTGAAAATATACTCCAATCTAGCAACATTTACATTTTTTTATAACGGAACTCTAAATTTAAACTTTGCCGTTCACGTTCACGTTCTAGTAGACAGACTGTATGTGTTCTTTGCCGTATTGTAATGTGAGATAGTAGAATTCGGTTATGAATGAGTCTGGTATTGAGATTTATTCGCATACCATTGTTGTGCTTATTAATTAGAGTGTCTGGATGTGTGTGTACTATCGCTTTTATGGCCAAATTAATGACATAAACTGGGACTGACATTTGTGTATTTCATTTCGTCAAGTCCTTCAAGTCCTTCCTTTGTTGTACGCTGTCAGTACTTTCTGTGGGCAAAAGCAAACATGAACAGTGGCAAAAACTTGGAAACCCGTAGCCAAAAGTTATGGTACAGGGCTGTTTTTCATACAATGGTTTTGGGGTCATTGTACCAGATCGGCAGCATAATCAATTCGGCAAATTACAACGATACTTTGCAAAATGTCATGTTACCTTATGCACCAGGAGACATGCCGATAATTTGGCATTTTCAACAGGATAACAATCTTAAGCCCTCGACTGCTGCGACAAAAAATGTCTACGGAATGGCGTTCAAAGAGGCCAAATTTCAATCCTTTTGAGAATTAATGGGGTGTTGTGAGGCGAAAGCCATCCACAATACCAACGTCATCTAATAAAATAGATAGATCTATTACGGAAAACGTAAGCTCGTCGAAAATGTTGAATACTTCAAAAAATTTAAAAACACTTCTATGTTTCTTTTGTTTTTTAATATTTCACTTCACCTAATTTTCCGCTGGCAACAGGCCTGAAATCCACCCATCAGCAGAGGAAGAAACTACTATTTTATAATTTACTTATAACTTATCATACTTTAGTAATATAACTGCTACCTGAATGAGATAGCTCTCAATAAATGATTTATTACTATTGTACGAAATTTATTATTGTTAATTGCGGCCAAAGCTAAGGGTCAGCATTAAAAACGTGAATAAAGTCTGTATAGTTTTTTCGTACTCGTATTCGGCATCAAAAGCACTGAATGCGAAGCTGATTTTTCTTCCGATGGGCTTACAACTTGTCAAGAAAATGTTTTGACAGACTAAATTATTCAATTTATTTCCACTTCTTTAGCAAAGATCATCGTTTCTTATTGAATTCGGAGAGCCACAGTTATTTCATTAACTTACATAGTTACATTGTAGGTTACTAATCGCAGATTTTTTTTAAGGACAATATCGCAATTCTTTTATTTAGCCAGACACTGCAGTCGACTACAACTTCTAAAAGTGAAATAGGAATAACCTTACCACCTTAAGTGAATTGCGCATTTGGCCGCATTTCTCCTCAAAATATTGTGTGTCTTGATATCGTGCGACAAATGGGACGATCTACAGTTTCACATCGTTTCAGACCGACAGATGGTTTAACTGAGTAACTTTTTCTGGGTAGTATCCCTATCGGAGTTTTCCAAACTGTTTGGTTTTAATATTTTATTGAGAAGCAAATTTTGGAAAGTCACACATATATATAAACATGAGTACAATATATGTACGAGGGGTACCTTTTATATGTCGGGATTAGAGAACAAAAACAAATTTTAATCATCGAAAATCACTTTATTGTTTTTCAAAATATTCTCCATGAAGATCTATACACTTTTGCATGCGTTTGAACCAATTGCCACTCTGAATGAGGTACCTCCAAAACATGCATTCTGAATGCCGCAACCGCTTCTTCAGGTGTCGAAAAACGTTGACCTCTCAGTTTGTTTTTTACGTACGGGAATAGAAAGAAGTCATTCGGTGCCAAGTCAAGACTATACGGCGGATGACCCATTAATTCGATGTTTTGGGTGATCAAAAAAGCAGTTGTTTGAGCCTATGTGTGAGAGCTCGCATTGTCTTGGTGAAGAGTGATCCGTCTTTGGCGATTGGTTTTCCTAATTTCTTGGAAGACAACTGGCAAACAAATGGTTGTGTACCACTCAGAATTTACTATTCTGCGTTGTTCTAGTGGTACGGTTGCGACATGCCCAGTTTTTCCGAAAAAACAGGCGACCATTTGCTTGGAAGTGCTTCGTGCGCGAACAACTTTTGTTGGATTTGGCTCATCTTGAAACACCCATACAGTCGACTGCTGTTTACTTTCGGGCTCATAGTCGTAAATCCATGGTTCATCACCTGTCACGATGTCATAGACGTGTTTCGAAGCCCCGCGATCGTATTTTTTGAGCATTTCCTTCGTTCAATCGACACGAGCCTTTTTTTGATCGATTGACAAATTGTGTGGAATCCAACGCGAACAGTTTTGACAGTGAAATGTTTATGCAATATTGAATGTATGCTGGTCCCACTAATGCCTAAGATTGTCTCAATCTCACGATAGGTTACATGACGATCTTTCAATATCAGTTCGCGCACAGCATCAATGGTTTTCGGAACAACAACTCATTTTGGACGACCTTCACGAAATTCGTCTCAGAGTGAACTACGACCACGATTGAATTCACCATACCATCGATAAACACAGGTCCTTGATGGAGCTTCATCGCCAAAAAATGAATTAAGTTCATCCATGCAATGTTGCTGAGTTAATCCACGTCGAAAGTTGTAAAAAATAATCGCACGAAAATGTTCACGATTTAATTCCACTTTGGACCGAGATGAATCTTTTAAGTTACTGTAAAAAACACAAATAACGCTGGTATGTATTTCAAAACGTTCTGAGTACGTAAAAGCCAAAAAATGTCAAACTTTGCGATACAGCTGTCAGTTGCCAGATTGCAACACCAGGGCTGCCAAATCCCGACATATAAAAGGCACCCCTCGTAGTATAATTAATTCTTATAATAAAACAAAAAATATTGTAAGCAACGGTAATAATATTAAATAATTCGCTAAATTCTCCCCATTAAACTTATTTCATTGCATTAGTCATTTGAAATGTTTGCTGACTGTTGTACTAAGTAATGGTCACTGAAGGAAGTGCTGACGAATGCAGTCGTTTTCATTTACAAAACTGCCAGCTTACAGTTAGCTACTTTCAAATTCATTGTTTGCAAGAAAAAAGAATATTCAAAAAATGGCAGAAGTAAAATGAATCGAATAGGTTTGAGATAGAAGCTGACCTACCGAGAACTAAACTATAGAAGAAAGTTTACAAATTGAAATGAGGAGAACTGATAGTCAGAGCACACTTTTCTTGCTTTGCAAATATAGTAAATTCACATTAATTTACGCAATGTCTATTTTGCCGTATGTAAATAGCTAGGGAGAATTTTAAAAACTTGTAGGCAGATGCACTCCCAGCAGGAAGTTTTAGAGAGTATGGCGTTAAATCTAAATGAAAAACTTTTTATTATGGTAAGCCTATTGGGACAGTCAATAATTAAATAATTAAACACAAATAACCTGGCAATGGGGAATTTGAAAATTATTAAAGAACAAGCGAGCATCGATCCTTCCGAACGGAAGACTTTGAAGGACCAAAATAGCTTTTAACTTTTAATAAAAAAAAAAAAAAAAATATATATATATATATATACTGCATGCTGCACGAATGTAATCTTGAGGTATTTTGACCTATTCTCGTATAATCGCTTTTTTCAGCGCATCCATACTGGTATATTTTTTATTCTTCACCTTGCTCTCCAAAATGGACCAGATGGAATAGTCCATCGGATTTGCGTCTGGCGAATTCGAAGGCCATTGTGAGGACGAAATGAAGTGTAGAACATGATTTTTTAACCATTCTTGGTTCACACGAGCATTATAAGACGGTGCCGAGTCCTCTTGGAACGTCCATGGTCTACGACCGAAATGTTTGCGTGTCCATGGCTCTAAAGCAGCTTCTAAAACATTCTCCCGATAACAAGTCGCATTCACTTTGCCTTCAGGCTTGATAAAAACGATTGGAGAGCATCCATCAGCGCTCACTACGGCCCAAACCATTACTTGCGATGGGAAGTTGCTTCGAGTGGCCATACGTAGGCTCAAATTCTCGTATGAGCGTTCGGTCAAGTAAACACGATCGTTTTGAATTAAAAAAAAAATTTAAAAATTAAAAAAAAAAACAAAAAAATTAAAAAAATTAAAGAAATAAAAAAATAAAAATAAAATACAAAAAATTAAAATAAAAAATAAACAAAACAAAATAAAATTTAAATATCCAGTATGTCATTAATAAGAAAGCAAAAGAAAAGGTAAATGAATTTTAATCACATTAATCTCAGCTCATAAATAAGCTTATGTTTGTAAAACTAACAAAAAACAAATTATATTTACATGAATAACTAATTATTTAATGCACATAGCTGAATATCTTTTTATTGTAACTTGAGCCGGAGGAGCAGATATGTTCATGACTTAGAGATTTTTTTTCAACAGAAATGTGGTTTTGATACTAGTTTTCAAAAACGTTAACATTTGTTGTCAACCGATGTTCACTAAAAATTATTATCTTTTAAGATTACCACTGGAAACCATATCCGTCCCATGTAAATCACCATATCCGTCCCCTCAAATCCTTCTGATGGAGTAAAAATTAGGAAATATTCAGGCAAAGTTCGACTTAGTTTTTGCCGAAGCCCAAATGTGCTTAAATTTCGTTTCTGCAATATTGCTCGTCACACATTTGTGGCTTGCAGCATCCGCCATAGGTATGAACAGTCTTTACAAATAGATGCTTTCCATTTCAATTCAACCGGGCTATTCGGGACATGTTCTTCGATTTCGATGCAACTGAAATATGTTGCTCTCTGGTCAAAATAATGAGACACGTATTTTTTTGTTCGCCCGAAAACAATTTTTTCCAAGAGTTATCGGCAATCTTGTTTTTCGGCTCAAAATCGATTTTTTTTAATAATATAAGAACATTTTTTTTAAATGCTCATAACTTAGTCAAACATGAATAATTGCCGATAACTCTTGAAAAAAATTGTTTTCGGGCGAACAAAAAAATACGTGTCTCATTATTTTGACCACAGAGCAACATATTTCAGTTGCATCGAAATCGAAGAACATGTCCCGAATAGCCCGGTTGAATTGAAATGGAAAGCATCAATAGTAAAAATAAAGTTAATTAAATTAGAGCTTACACAACCCGTTTGATCTATAACGCTAACGCCTTATCTTTATCTCTATGCCTCTCTCCATCTCTATGTTGGCCTCCATTTTAATCCAGTTCTTTATCCGTTTTGCTCTTTCTTTACCCTCATTTTTATAGCTACTGTTATCTTTATTCTCTTCCTTGTCTGCATGTTCTACTTCACCTTTGTTGCGATTATTAATTAATTAAATTTACCTTCATATATGTCTTTATCTTTACGCATTTTTTTACCATTTTTAAAATATATCCTTCGGTCATCAACATATTCACATTAACCTCCTCCTTTATTAATCTTAATCTAAATATTCTTAAACCACTACAACAACACTTTTCTGTAATTCAGTATCAATATTAAAGCATACATTTAGGGAGAAAATATACATGTTTACATGTCATTTTGCATCGCTGTGATTACCTAATTGATTTTTCCCTTTTATTTTAAACTAATTTGCCGAAGCAGCTCTGGACATTTGCAACATGTTTGGGGAAGTTGTCGGAGGTGAGTCCATGTACAGCACGGAAATGGTTTGCAAAGTTCAAAAACGGCAACTTTGATGTCGATGATACAACCCGCAATGGAAGGCCTTATGAATTCGATGAAGAACATCTCAAATCACCTTTTAAGGAGAACAGCCGCTAATCCAGTATTGAATTAGCGGGAAAAATGAACTGCAATCATAAAACAATTGTCAATCGCCTTCATTCAATGGGGTTTACCGAAAAAATTGGGAGACTGGGTGGCTCACGAGCTCAACAATAAACGAAGAAAGTCGCCTTCAATTTGCCTCTCAGCATCTCGTCCGTCATCGAGTAACATGCGGTCATGAACAGCGCTTTTTGTACCGAATAGTCACGGGCCTATGGTTCCTATATATTAATATGAAGCCAAGAAAGTAGCCCCTGGGTGGCTTCAAAAGGTAAGCCAAAGCTGAGACTCAAGCCGTATCTTCATCCAAAGAAGATTATGATACGTGTTTGGTGGGACTGGGAGGGCATGGTGCACTGAGAAAAGCTCGACAAGAATGCCACGGTCAACAAAGAGCTCTACATTCTCAGCTACGCCGCGAGAATGAGGTTATTCGACTGAAAAGGCCTGATCGATATGGCCAAACCATACTCCTTCACGACAACGTCAGGCCCCATATTGCACAAGTCGTCATAGGAAGGCCTTCAGAATCCGCCGTTTTCTCCGAACCTTGCACCGACCGATTACCGTCTATTCCACTCCCTGTCAAACCATATGAAGAGCGTTACCTTCGACAACAAAGAGGACCTTAAAAATCAGCTCAACAACTTCTTTGAGACCAGACTAGACGATTTTTGGCGGAACGTCATTAACAAATTGGAGAGAGAGTTGGGAATAGGTTGTAAACAGCAACGGCGAATATACATATAATTGATTAACTTATTGATATAATTATTGTTTTTTGTTTAAATAAAAGACTTCGGTAAAAACGCTACGAACTTATTCCCCAACCCAATAATTATTTATACCATAAAAATATAGTTTAGACGGAAATGGGATGTAAGAAAAACATGTTTGCCTATTTCTATATTAAATATTTAATATTAATCGATTCTAAAGTAAACTAGTAATACAAAAAGTTTGTACGTGTAAGTTGCTCCCCACTGTAACGGAATCTTAATTCCATGCTATTGAAATATCCACGACATTTCCAGAGCAAGCATTTATAGAACTATTCAAAATAAGATAGCAGCTGTGCGAACGAAGCCGCTTAAACGATTTTGGCCAAGTTTAACAAAGTAGTTTCTTTCTCGTCTTTATCGGCCCCAGTTGGACAGCCAAGTCCTTCTCGAACTAATATTTCCACCGTAGAAGAGGTCTTCGTCTTCCCCTACTACCTCCAGCTGGTACCGAATATTGAATATTTCATAGCCGGAGCGTTTGTTTCCATACGGACGACATGACCCAGCCACCGTAGCCGCTGGATCTTTGTTCGCTGCGCTATGTCTATGTCGTCGTAAAGCTCATACAGATCTTTGTTCCATCGCCTGCAATGCTCGCCGTCGCCAACCAGCAAAGGGCCAAAAATCTTCCGCAGAATACTTTTCTCAAACACACTAAGGGGTGCCTCATCGTATAATGTCATCGTCCCAGCTTCTGTGCCATACGTTACGACGGACATGATGAGAGCCTAATAGAGTGTTAGTTTTGTTCGTCGAGAGAGGACTTTACAACTCAATTTCCTCCTTAGTCCAAAGTAGCACTTGTGGGCAAAAAAGATTCTCCGTTGGATTTCCTGGCTGACATTGTTATAGGTGTTCCTAAATATACGAAGTCTTTCACAACCTCGAAATTATAACTGTCAGCAGTGACATGGCGGCCGATACGCGAATACGCGACTGTTTGTTTGATGACAGGAGGTACTTCGACTTCTGCGCACCAAAGCCTTAAAATAAAGGACGATTGTGAAAGCTTAACTTACGTAGAGGTAGCCAGCTATACGTAAGGTAGCCAGTTTTATGTTCGACCAAAATGTAATGCGTGATGTATGCATAATTTCGTTCTGAACTATGTAATAATGCCCATTGATATGCACTGGCTATTTATATTTTTTTCCGAGAAAAGACTTCCTTGTTATGTTTCGGAAAATTCTCCGAACAAAATATCCGTATGTTTAAGGATTTTCCTCAAAACACATAACTTCCCTTCCTTATTCCACACGATTTAAAGAATATAAATTAATTTTAAACTAATTTCGCATTTTGGTTGCGTGCTAAATGTTATTTGTCTTGTGAACTTTCGTGAAACGAAATTCAATACCACTTGCGAAATGAATACTTCCTGCAGCTTGCAACATGTAAATTTGTTGTTTGACGACACAAAGGCCAATTGCGGTTAAGTGTGAACTGCCCTATTGTGTGATATTTCGAAGCTTATTTTAGATATTCAATTAAATTGTATCATCATATTTAACCCTAGAAATCTAGCATGCTGCTACTCAGCTGATATCGTAAAGATATCAAAATAACGAGCTGGCATTATACAAGATGAAGTCCAAAATAAACAAGACTGGTGTCATAAAAATGATTTTGGCGGCGACATCATTTTAATGAGTTAGAGCGTTGGAGACTACAACCCTAGCTATCTTCCACTGAAAGCTTGGTGACATTCGGTTTAGTGGGAGCGAAGTTATTGCGTCTAAAGTGTCAGTGTGTTTGTGTCACCGGAACATAAATTACAAAGAGCTAATATCAATTTTTTTTTTAAATCAGTAAAACGTTTACCGAAGCATTTGAATTGGTGAACGAAGTTTATGGCGATAATTGTTAATCTCGTGCCAGAGTTCGTGAGTGGCTTACACGTTTCAGAGGACAGGACATAAATGACAATGAACATACGGGCCGCCCAAAATCAGTAATCACCGAAAACTTCATCGAAATTTTTCGTAAATTTATCAATATGAACCGAAATCATCGTTGAAATTCATGGAGTCGGAGTTGAATATCTCCAAAAAATCGTTTTATCGAATTTTAACAGATCATTTGGGCTTACGAAAGGTCTGCGCAAATTTCATTCCACACAAGTCAACTGAGGACCGAAAATTGCTCAGAATTCAACATTCGAAAGAACTCATTAAAGAGGCGAGAAAAGACGATAACTCCCTTTACAGCATTGTGGCTAGTGATAAAACTTGGTGCTTTCAACATGAACCTGAAACTAAGCGTCGAAGTGCCGAATGGAAGGCCTCAGACGAGCCGCCAGCCAAAAAATCGCGTTTGGAAAAGTCAAAAATGTAAGTCAATGCAATTTTCTATCTAAGCGTTTCGAAGCGTTTGTTGCATCGCATTCGGCGGATTCGCCCTGAATACCGCGAAGGAGGAAGCTGACGCTTATTGCATGATATTGCACCACCTCATCGATCCACTCTTGTGACTGATTTTTTGACCAGAAATTGCATTTTAACCATCAACCACTCACCGTATTCGCCTGATGTGGCTCCCTGTGACTTCTAACTATTCGGAAAATTTAATTTGGCCATGAAAGGAAAATGTTTTGCCTTAGTACAGGTCATCCAAAAGGCTTGTACCGACATCCTGAAAGATATTCCGGTCATTGACCTGAAACACTCTTTCGAAAAGCTTTCAGATCGCGCAAAACAGTGTATCGAAGCCAGAGAGGACTATTTTGAATAAATAGACTCGAAGTTATCAGAACAAAGCCCCTGTCGTTTCTATTTTAGCTCAGTCTTGTTTATTTTGGACTTCACCTTGTATTGCTTGAGCATTTGACTATGAGAAAGCACTGTTCACGATAAGCGCCGCGCTTCTCACTGTTTTATTTCATCAAGACAACGCACCGTGGCAAAAGATAAATCGTTCTTCAAAAGTGGTTTTGAAATTTTAGAGCGACTCTGGAATCATTGCGTTGTTCTTGTTGGAAACTATAATACGTTGATCAATAAAGCTAACTTTGAACACAAAAAAGGTTTTTTCTTTGTTAGGCCCGGAACTTTTCAGCCCATATGTTACATATAATATCACATTTTATAGTACTGTTTTATATTTGTTGATATCCTCACTAGAAAATATGAGATATATTTTTAAACCAATGTATTAGTAATTATACTCCAGGGGCTCGCGTGACCATAGATGAACAATTACTTGGTTATCTCCCGTGACGATTCGGTACAAAAAGCACGGTTTATGACCGATTGTTGCTCGACGGCGGGCGAGATGCTGAAAAGCAATTTGAAGGCGACTTTCTTTGAGAAGTACCCACGCTCCCAATTTTTCAGTAAACCCCATTGAATGAAGGTGATTAAGAATCGTTTTATGATCGCAGTTAATTTTTTTCGACAATTCACGTTTTTCACCGAATTCAGAAGGCCTTCCGCTGAGGCACGTGCCATCGATATCAAAGTCGCCATATTTGAACTTTGCAAACCATTTCCATGCTGTAGACTCGCCTAGGACACCTTCTCCATACACGTCGCACATGTGCCGGACTGCTTCGGCAGCTTTTTGACCTCGATGAAAAGCAAAGAAGAGCAGGAGTCAAAAACGTTGATTTTTGCCTCCTAGGTATTCCATTTCTGAGCCTCAAAAACTAACAAAAAAAATAAATAACTCAAAAACACAATTAGCATAGTTTTATAGAGCAGAATGAGTTCTATCGAATGAATACTTACCCTTTGCCAAACAGTAAACAAATCGTTGTAAAATAAAAGAAAATATAAAAATGCTATGAACTTATTCCCCAACCTAGAACATAAACTTCGGATACGGCTTCTAGACTACTATATCGCGCTGAAACCACTGTCGAAACCATTCTTTTGATCAACGCCTTACAAATTCCTCCTTGACTATAACGTTAATATGTATGTAAATAAACTTTATAGCTAATATGCGAGAAATTATTTTACCTCTTTCCAGCAGGGTAGTCACACTAATAGGTACATTTGGATATGTGGATGTTAGCGCACTAGCTCTTTAATTAAAAATTTACTTTGACAAAATCGAATGCTAAAAAAGTTTTTAAATCGGGGATCGGTGGTAGGAGGATTAGTTGAAAAGGGAAATGTATTATTATTTGTTTTTAACAGAAACTTAAGTATAGACATGTATGCAAATACCTTCATAATTGTATAGTACGCATTTAATTACATATGTATGTACATTTAAGCTTCTGTAGTTTGGTACTAATGGACAGCATAGGACCTTTATGTGGGAGTTAACTTTTTTAATAAATTTTTCACTCTTATTAGGTTTTCTATATACGTACGAGTATGCCTTTTTATGCATAGGTAGCGTCAAAAGCTTTCAACATAGTTATGCATACGTACAATAATACCTGCTGAAAATTGATGTTTAAATATGCATATATGTGTGTGTATAGCTACTAAGTGCACACACGTATGCAGATATTTGCAAAGAGCCTTATTTCATATGCAGTTGCATCTATTTGTATTTCGCATTTGCATGAACTCCATACCAGGTGGCCAAATCCCTGGAGATTAACGCGGCTAAAGGCATGTCGCCGGCCATCATATGGTGGATAATCCAATTATTATGCTTGAAAAGTCTGGGCGGTTTTTCGCTTAGTTGATATACACCCTTTTATAACCACCCGCACTTGTGCACAAGGGTATTATAATTGTGTTCACATAACGGTTGTATGTAACAGCATAAAGGAATCGAGATAGTTATAGATATAAATGCGTATCAAAGTAGATAGAGGGGTCTGCTCCGAAAAATTGTAGATAAAGCCAGCATTCCATTCACCCGATCACTGTAGCGCATTTCAAACGGGAAGTCACTGCGATAAATGCAAGAGTATTATCCATCAGGAATGTCGTTATTGTTTTCCGACAGCCAGGCTGGAATAAAAGTGCTAGAGTCGAATGCACTCGTGGAAAAGTCATAGAATATTATAAGCTCCTAAATGACTTATCCCAGTATTTCAATGTAAACCTCATTTGGGTGCCAGATCATAGAAATATAGTTGAAAACTGTGAAGCAGATGATCTTGTCAGAAAAGGTACAGCCCAAACTTATCAATCGGATAAAGCGTTGATAATAATAAAAATACTAATGAAAACGAAGTGCCGTGTGTTAAATTGTGAAAGCTCAAATTAATATAAGGCCTCCAAATGCAGTTTGTTTGCGTTTTTATGCGGAAGACGTCGTGACTAAAATTATTACTGAAACTACTATAATACAGAAGAGGAGGAAACTCCTTTGAGAGTGTGAAGGACAAGCTAGAAAATGACTTTTCATTCTTGGTAGTGCATTTTTAACAGATGTATCGGTTATAGCTCATTTAAACTAATGAAGTCAAGTTCGTTTATAAAAGCCGCAGAACGGTTTAAAAGGGTTCCCATAGTGCATAGAATAAGTTCCAGTGGTATCACATCGGACCTACACGAAGTGGGCCATATTAGCAGCCACCAGACCTACCTACCTACCTACATTTTCACCATCGCAAGCATCTCGTGTATATCGCCAAAAAAAAAAAAACAAGCAGGATTTAGTCTTCCTCTTCTTCCTTCTCTCTGATATTACAAGCTATACTTCTTACTGCCTCCGAGTTTGTTTGATTCCAAAAATTAACAGTCCTCGTAAATTAAATTTTATGTATAATAGTATTTAAAATGTAGGCGGGTATATGAAGTTCGGTTTGGACCAAATTTAGCACTTCTTTACTTTTTTTAATTTTTATTTTAAAGTATTCATTCACCCAATATACCATTCGCATGTAGATATATTTCATAAATTCATTTATGGAACATCAAGACGCACACAATAAATAGGAGGAGGAGCTCGACCAAACACCTAACAAAAGTATACGCGCCAATTATTTGTTATTTTATGTAGATACTAGCAAACCCGGCCCCCTTCGCTGGGCACACTAAAATAGAATAGATATGGTTTAGAACAGAAAATATATGGTTTTCATATTATTTATTTCTTTATTCTTTATTCAAGCGCTTTGGCATAAACAATATTTTTTGTTTTTCTATTTGTTTTTGAGTAAATATAAAATATAAATTGAAAATCAGGAAAAAAGAAGATTGTTTTTAAATTTCAAATCAACGCATATGAATAAACAATCGTCTTTTTCCTGATCATCCATGAATTTTTCGTTTCAATTTATATGTTTTATTAAGCATTGGAGCTTTTTTAACCATTATCCATTTATATTTTTCAAAAAAAAAAAAACGAAAAAAATTGTTTTTTCCACGAACACATAATTTCTTTCGGATTTCACATTAAATTCTCAAATTTCGTAAGAAATTATTCACTGTTCCAAAATCCACTCCAAAAAAATTCACAAACAATTTTTACATGTTGCACTTACGTTTTTTCCTTATGGCATCCAAATCAGAAAGAAATATTGACACATTGTAATTCACACTGTCAATTTGACAGTTCAGTTCCGCCCCAAGCGTTAAAAAAGTAAGCGACATTATGGCTGGCTCAAAAGAACGCTGTACCCGTTGCCACTGCTCCGAATTACAACCAAACTTTACGAAACCCATTTTCAATACTTACTTAACAATGTGCGTAAGTTTGGTTTAATTCGGTGCAAAGACACGGCGGGTCCACGTTTTGGCATATATTTCGAGACCCTAGTCATCAATAGGTATGAAAATTACCCCGTATTAAAGCACTTATCAACAGCTTTCATTTGATACCCATATTGTACATACACAACCAAAGGTTACCCGGGTCCACGTTTTGACCTATATCTCGAGACCCCAGTCACGTAGCGGCATGAAAAATACTCTGTACTAAGGCATTCACCAACAGCTTCAATTTGATATCCATTCTAGGCTCCACGTTTGGGTCTCTATCTCGAGACCCTAGTCATCAATAGGTATGAAAATTACCCCGCATTAAAGCACTTATCAACAGCTTTTATTTGATACCCATATTGTACATACACAACCAAAGGTTGCCCTGGTCCACGTTTTGACCTATATCTCGAGACCCCAGTCACGGAGCGGCATGAAAAATACTCTGTACTAAAGCATTCACCAACAGCTTCAATTTGATATCCATATTGTACAAACACATTCTAGGCTCCACGTTTTGGTCTCTATCTCGAGACCCTAGTCACGGAGCGGCATGAAAAATACTCTGAACTAAAGCATTCACCAACAGCTTCCATTTGATATCCATATTGTACATGCACATCCGAGGGTTACCCGGGTCCACGTTTTGACCTATATCTCGAGCCCTATCCACCAATAGGTATCCAAACTATACAGAAACCATCCTCAATACCTTCTTAACAATATGTGTAAGTTTGGTTTAATTCGGTGCAGACACGACCGGTTAGCGAACACACACAAAAAGTTGACTTTATTTTATATATAAGATTTTTTTCAGGTTGTGTCCGAAAAATCCAAATATCTTACGGAACCCTATTTTTTCCAAAATAAAATGTAGTCCATGTTACTCTTGGATAATGTAGTTTTCGAATGGTGAAAGAATTTTTAAAATCGGTCCAGTAGTTTTTGAGCCTATTCGTTACAGACAAACAAACAAACAAACAAACAAACAAAGTTTTCCTCTTTATAATATTAGTATAGATATTCAGTTGCTGTTTGCAGAAGCGCTCAAAATCAACGCTTGTTTTATTGAAAAATGTAAAATAACTTTTGGTTACAACTTTTAACTTTTTTTTAACACAACTACCCTACAAGACTTGGATAATTGAAACTAAATGCAAAAGCTCGCTTTTTACATTAAAAAAATGTAAATGATAGAGTAAAACCAACGCTCTCAGAACCGAAAATAAATAATTGTTTTGTACATCCTAAAAGTACGCGCGTGATCCGTAAAGTGGAACACACGCAAAATGAATCACCCAACATCTCCAAATAGCGAAATTGCAAAAATGTCTAATCTCTATACTTTTCAATTTTCGTTTGCATTATTTGCGCGCCATTTTAGTTGGAGGCCAAGCCATAATAATTTAATAAGTACAATTGAAGGTGTTTTTTTGGGGTCAGCACTACGTGCCTTATAATTGTCGGAGGCTATAATACCATACAGTAGTCGCCCACTTTTAATTAATTTCAAGTCATTGGAAGCTCTTTTTTGTTTGTTTTTAAGGGTGTTATTAAAGTGGATTAGATCAAATTAAAATCCATACCCCGCGCAGAAATTTAACTTTATTTTTTTCCATTCTGTATAGGAATTTGTAAGATTGATTTTATATGATTTTCACTATTGCTTGCACTTTAAATGAGTTTAAATTAAACACCAATTCTATCATTTTTGATATCTCTTATTCAAATAATGCGTTTGTGAAACCTTTACTTATATTAATATCGTTTTCACTCTGCAAGTTAGTCTGTAAGAAACTCTTTATAGAGTGGATATATGTGTAAGTAGATTCACTACCCTTGCAGTCCTATACCGCGCTACAAGAATTCGAATAATAGTAAAATTATTAGATAAATAGATAAGAAATGTTAAAAAATACAGCAAAAACACGACCATAATTGTTCGATTTTCATTTATTTGTGCTGGATATTTACATCCATATTTACATTCAGCTCTGCTCTCTGATTTTCAAAAAGCGGTTTGCCAAAGGTTAACATTCTCGCCTTCTATAGGGCATTCACAGAGGAAGTGGAAGATAGTTTCCTTTTTCTCCGGTTGACTTCAGCTTTGGAGGAATAGGTATATCGTAAGGGATACCCATTTTGACTGGACCAGAGGTCAGTTATCACTGCCTGCCGTAAGTCCGCAATCATCCCTTCGTTTCATATTTGGCAACAATGTTGACGTGTGGTTGTGGTCGTAGGTGGGCCATAACATTCAGCTTACTTTGAATATTGTCTGGTCTCTTCAACGACAATCCGCTATTCGTAGATATTTTGAGGAGATTGCATTATTGATTGTATCGCCCACTTAACGGTTCGTCAGCTTTTTCGTTTGCTTCAATGCTCCGATGTCCCGGGACTCAGATTAAGGTAACGTTATGGATTATACTGAAGGGAATACAACTAGGTAGGCTTATTGTTGTAGTGCCCTGTTTAGTTTTCCATTTCAGAATTTATTGGAATCAGGCTTTAGGGTAAATATTTATACCTCGCAGGGATAGGAAGGCTGTAGCCATTCGTTTAGAAATACTGACTCACATGAAATACTGACTGTAAAGTTAATGCTAATAATAACAAAACCACATATCAGAAAAACTTTACACAGACACTTTGCGATCTAGATGAGAAACAGGGCAATAAGCTGGTATCTGAAAAATCATAACACATGGGCTGAGAGTTCACGAGCCTAATAAAGAAAACACGTTTTTTGTTTAAAATTAGCTTTATTCAGCAATCGCCGCTCTATCATTTCAATACCACTTTTGTAGAACGAATTATGTTTTGCCTTAAAAATGGCCTCAGATTCAGCGATAACCTCTTATTCGAGCGAAATTTCTTACCGGTGGGCATTTTTTTAAAGTCTGCGAACAAACAGTAGTCACTTGGATACGGTTGATATGGGAGCAATTCGCGGTTCAATTTATGTAGTTTTTTTATTGTTTTGATTGACTTGACTGACTTGCTTTTGGTCAACAGTGAACGGCATCCACTTTGAACAGCGCTTTCTCATAGTCAAATGCTCATGCAATAGAAAGCCAACACATTCTTTTGATATCTTGACGATGCCAGCTAAGTCCCGAAACTTCAATTTTTGATTATTCAAAAGGATTTTTTGGAGTTTTCTGATGTTTTCTGGTGTTACCGCCTCATTTGGGCGTCCACTGCGTTGTGCATCATCTCCCCACGGTGCCCTTACGACTACGTTTGAAGTTAGCAAACCATCGTTTATTGTGGTTTCTGATATAGCGGACTCTCCATAACGCTTTTTAAGCGACAGCTTCACTTGAATGGAATTTTTCACATCAAGAAGCAGCGTAAAATTAAAACACGAAATACTTTTTCATCCATTGTTTTGAAAATAACAAAAGTAGAATAGAATATCATGAAATTTTAACAGCTGCCTGTTTAAGGTTAGTACTAACTATAAAAGAGGTGAATGTAATAAAACTAGTGCCATCTATGTGTTAGGTCCGAAACTTTTCAACCCATATGCTATAGCTCAGCGAAAATAAAAAAAACGTTATGTAATAACACTCAGTCCTATCAAAAGGACTGCGAGTTCGGACAACGTAAAGTGTTTCCTGTTGGGGCAGAACGACAGGAGGATCTTAGCTTCTAAAGTTTCTGCAATCGTTGAGCTTGCAGAAAGAAGGGCGAATTATCGTGTTTCTGCAAATGATTATATCTGAATAGAGTCTAGTTTTGGATTCGAATATACTTTTTTCAGTTAGACAGCACTTCGAATAAGTGAATGATCAGAATGCAAAGCGATTTGGACAAGCTGAGATAGAGAGAAGCTACGTTTTGTTTATGAAATTTCTTATATTTCCAATGTCACTTAGCGAAAGTTGATATTGGTCCATTTTGTAAGCTGTTTATTATGCCCACTTTAACACAGCGCATAAGGTAATAAAAGGAGGATGGTTTGAGTGCATGCTGAGTTTGATTTCAAAATCCAAATCCACATATTAATATTTTTTTTTATAACTTAATCTGCAACATAACGAGCTTCCGCCTGTCAATACTTCAAAAACTAATAGCAAAATTTATTAATCTTTAATTATTCAATAGGGCAAACTAGACTACCGTGTATATCTGTAAACTGTACATGAACGAGTTCATACATAAGTAAATACGTGACTGCAATACCAACTTCCTGTCATTTAAACTGTTAATTAAAGACACTCAGACAAAAGCAATGTGATTATGGGAAGGCGTCAAAACCCACTAATGCGATTTTGGCCGAGTTTAACAAATCGCGCCAGTTGTTTCTTTTTATTTGCTTCCATAAAATATTACACCGGTCGTTAGAATATAAATAATTTAATTTTCAAAGGGATGAAATAAAATATAAATAGCTTTTCAAACAAGTGGCTAAAAAACAATGACAAATACGATTAGATGAGAATTAACTATATAGATTTTGTTAGGCCAAATTGAGAATAAAACTAATTAACTTTTATGTTGAACAAAATTTGATGAAACGTTAACGAATTTTTTACGCATCATTAATTTTATAATACACGGTACGATATGAAGTGTTACCTATTCAAAACACCATAACTCTTTTGTGTGAAATTAGTTTTTATTGATTTCAAAGACAAAATTGTTCAAAACTCATTACAATTTTAATATATATTCACTTTAGCTCGATATGAACACCTTTTGCTTTGACTATAGCCTTCAAACGGTCAAAAAATGAGTTGCACTGCTGCTCGAATGTGATCTTGAGGTATTTTGGCCCATTCTCGTATAATCGCTTTTTTCAGCGCGTCCATACTGGCATACTTTTTAGTCCTCACCTTGCTCTCCAAAATGAGACCAGATGAATAGTTCATCGGATTTGCGTCTGGCGAATTCGAAAGCTATTGTGAGGACGAAATGAAGTATGGAACATGATTTTTTAACCATTCTTGGTTCTTCGAGCTTTATGACACGGTGCCGAGTCCTGTTGGAACGTCCATGGTCTACGACCGAAATGTTTGCGTGTCCACGGCTCTAAAACAGCTTCTAAAACATTTTCCCGATAATAGGTCGCATTCACTTTGACAACCAGGCTCGATAAAAACGATTGGAGAGCGTCCATCAGCGGTCACTGCAGCCCAAACCATTACTTGCGATGGAAATTGCTTTGAGTGGCCATAAGAGGCTCATATTCTCGTATGAGCGTTCGGTCAAGTAAACCCGATCGTTTTGAGTGTTTATCGACTGCTCAATTGGGAAATTTTTTTCATCAGAAAACACAATGTTAGGAAATCTGCCATGTTCGTGCAAGCATAACAATTCCTTTGCTCTTTCGCACCGAACTTTTTTTTTGCTGGGGTGAAAGATCGTGTGCTTTTTGCAGCGTGTAAGCCTTGACCTTGAGTTCATTTTTCAATATGCGTCGAATGCTGTCTTGCGATATTTTCAGTTCTTTGGCCATTTTTCTTCCACTTCGACGTGGATTTCGTTCAAGTCGAGCCTTCACTTTCCGAACCATTTCTGGCGTTGTTGCGGTTGTTTTTGGACCACCTCCATAGCGCTTTGCAATGCTACCAGTATCATTGTAACGTTTTATAGTGCGATACACAAACATTTTATTCACTTTGAGGTGACTGAGCTTACGAACAATGGCCGGTTGTGATTTTCCAGCCAAATATAACGCAATCACACTATTGCGTTTGAATTCCATTACAGAAAAAAAATCAAGAAAACTGAGACGCAAATGCTTTTGATGACTTATAAACAATATATTGAACTGTCATTAGAACAATTTTGACGTTGATGTCATGAGCTGTTTTACATATACAAGCAGTGTGAAGTTGGCAACACTTCATATCGTTCACCCTGTATATCCATAAAGTCATTCAATAAAATTTCCATTAACTGCAATAACCAATTCTTTTGAAATCCTTAAGAAAAGATGTGTGGTGGCATTACATGTCCTTTTGCTCACAACACCTAAAACCATAACAGTGGATGGAGACTAAGATTATAGCCATTTGTCATTTCAGCAGAAAATCTTTGGTCTTGGTCAACATTTTTTGGGTAAGAGAAAACATAACATCTCTGGTGTTACAGAGTGTTTATTTAGAAGGTGGTTTGAACCGATAACTCGCTGTTCTCGTGATTGCTCTGACAAAAACTGTCTTTGGCGCGTAATGAAGGATTTATACTGCCGATCTTCATTGACAACTTGATAAATAAAGCCCTCATAAACATTTGCTCCTCGCAAGGATCCTGTCAATAATCGCTTGCTGTTATTGAATAAACTCTGCAGACCGGACGGTGTCAAAACGTTCCTCGTGTTTTTGCGTTTTGCTTAAAATTCTCTACCGCCGCCTGATGCTTCCAATTCACGGCGACCCCGATGAACAAATGAACGGGTGCTACTTAGGAAAATAAGAGATAAGAAATAGTGGTGATTTGCACATATAGCGATGATAATTGCATGTCTCTTCATACGAGTAACTTGAGCTTAGTTGTAGTCCTTCATGTCTTATCTGAAAAAATTATAAAGAACAATAGAAGTTTCGGGAAGTTATAGCCACATATATGCATGGCTTCGAAAACCGTATGCACCTTCAAAATAGTAAAATTTTCAAAGTAAGAGCTTAATTTACTTTCCACTCGAAAGCAAAAAGGCAGCCCAACTTAACGTAAAAAGAATGTTCCAGAAAATATATTAATATAAGGCACCGACCAGTGGAGATATTTGTATATAAACATTTGTATGTATGTATGTATATGTATGTAGACATCCTACTGTAAAAAAATTGTGCTTTTATCTAAAAGTAAAATGTTTTCGAGGCAAATTCCCCTGGTTAACTTTCATCAGCTGCAAACACAAATATGCCTTAATTAAATGCTACATCGACGCAGTGCAACGACGACGTCTTATTCATATAACATTTCGATGATAAACTCTAAATTCAATATTGTATAAATGCGTCAGAATTGGAGGGTTGGTTAGTTACTAGGCAGTAGCGGCAGAAATTTACCGGATCGCATAGCAACGCATTACATCATGGACAAGTAGTCCTAAATGCGTGTCTGATTTTAAGGGTATATAGGGGTTCTGTAGATGTATTCGATATCATAAACAATAAGTTTTCCAAGTAACTGAATACTTTTGACATTTCTGGTGGTCTTTGTGGAAATTCATTTCCAAAATCACTCTGTAGATAAAATAAATTACAAGAGGCACTTCCCCCAGTTTACGACATCCTCACATCTGGCTGAATTGGTTTGTGAGTAAGTAAAATTAGCGATATTTATCTAAAGGGTTTTCCAATAAGAGGTGTTATTTTGATATTCAAAGAATGGTTTCGTTGCTTGTGTGGCACGTAGCGCCGTCTTGTTGAAAATAAATGTTGTCTAGATCAATACCATCTAATTCCGGCCATAAAAAATCGTTAATCATCTCTCATCGATAGCGCAATCCATTCACCGTAACTGTTGCTCCAGTTTCATTTTCGAAAAATTAAGGTCCAATGACTCCGCCGGACCATAAACTGCACCAAACAGTCACACATTCAGGATAGAGAGGCTTTTCAACAATAACTCTTGTATTTTCTGGGCCCCAGATACGACAATTTTGCTTGTTGACGAAGCCACCGATGTGGAAATGGGCCTCATCACTCAAGATGATTTTTCGACGGAATTCCGGATCATTTTCATGCATTTCAATGACCCAATCAGCAAAGACACGACCTTGCTGATGATCGGCCGGTTTGAGTTCTTGTGTTAACTGGACTTTATAAGCCTTAAGACCCAAATCTTTATGCAGAATACGATGTAATGACGTTTGTGGAATGTCTAATTCCAAAGAAGGACGAGGAATGGACATACCTGGGTTTTCTTCAACACTTTCGGCTACAAAAGCAATATTTTCAGCTGTTCTTGAGCGACGGCACGGGTTTATTCTTCACATCACAAACTTGTCCCAACAACTAGAATTTTTTCACCAATTTCTGTATTGCGGTCCGACAAGGTGCTTCACGATGACCCAAAAATGTTCGAGTTTTACGAACAGTCTCTGCAAAATGTTCACCATTTTTATAATGAATTTTAATAATTTCAATGCGTTGTTTAAGCGTGTATCGTTCCATTTTTATTACTGGCGTAGTTTCTACTTTCAAAAGTGACATCTACCGAAATAGCGGGCTATTCAAAATAACACCTGTTATTGGAAACCCCTTTATAAGTGGCTCATCAACTATGTAACGCATACCACAAAATGCACTATTGTACTTCGTCATGCTATAAGTTCTGCTACAAGCTAGGTCCGTTATAGATATGACATTATAATACTTTTTTGTAATGAAGTTAGTTTTATTGAATCATGTAAGTATCCAAAATTATTAATTTTCATTCGGAATGGTTACCATTAGCATTTACACAAGCCTTCAAAAAATTAGGCCATTAAACTATTGCAGCGCGGACGGTTTCAGGGATATTGACGTCGCTGCTCGAACTAAATTTCTGTGAGATTTTCGAATGGCCTGTTCACCAACTCTGACCTCAAACTGAAGTTCAATGGATTCAGATCTGGGCTTCAGACGGTCAACCTTCAAATTAAGAGATCTAACGCCTTTAAAATCGACACTACCCACTAAACAATTACGGAGGCTGGATGGTAGCCACGTAGAACCTTTTCAACAACATTTTTTGCATCATTAGAAGTCTTAGCGTAGTTTTTTTGTTTCACTTATTAAAAACTTCTTCAATAGTGAATACTTTCTCATTTGTGAAAAGAAAAGAAGCTGCTTGCATCTGTTGAGTCTGATTTTCTTCCACCGCGTTGTCAAAAGATGATCAGTTAAGCAACGGAAGGAAGGCTTTCATGTGGAGATCATCTCTAATTAGTATTGACATGGATCTGGTCGATACGTTCATTTTCCTGGACATGATTTTCTGCTTACCAAGCGGATTTTCGCGAATTCTTTCTCGCGTTTATGGCTGCACTCGTTCGAACCACGTGAGGATGACCACTTCTTTTTCTGTATGTCACTTCAGACGTTTGGAAAAAACGATTGATCGTGCGATAAACAAACATTCTCGAAAATTACGTTTTTTCAGCAATTCATAAATCTCACTTGCACTTTTACCACACTTCTGTAATGTGATTTTCCTTATCTCCCCACTCCATTGTTAGCAAGCGAAAATTGCCACGAAACTTAGTGTAATTTATATAATTTGATGTACTTAGACAATATATACGAACAAAAGCAAAAATAACGAAACTTTTCTCTGTGAATTTGTTCTCGTCGCATGCATTGTAAAATTTGTCACAGAAATTATGGCAGTAGCTTGCTAGTGGGGCCATCATTGGACTATACCTTTTCAAAGCTAAGCAGGGAGTGACATTCCATGCCATGTAATTCACGATGTATTTGGCTTTTATAGCAATGTCAGGTAATATGTCATGCATCATCGTTTGAGACTATAACTTCATTGGGAAGAATTTGTGGTGACCGAGTCTACTCAATACACTCAATTGACCGACATGAAGTTACGTTGGCCTTAACTGTCTTTACTTAATAAATCAGCGACGATTGGCACTTTGAAAGCTAATGTGCAGCGAATTTTACAGATCAGACCGCTTACCCTTAAAAAAGGGGGCAGCGATATTTTTTCATTGTTCCTTTGTTTTCTTTTTTGACGAGTTCTGTTCTTCTAAACGAATACCCAGGGGTTTAGGATTTTATACGTAAAAATGCGTGAAATATCTATACTTTTCAGACTAAAAAAAAAATATAAATTGTAGCGCGAGCCATAGTCGTGTGGCTGGGAGATAGCCGGGTACGTTGCAACATATTTACATACAGTATAATTACATTTAAACAAACTATCAATTAACGTAAATTGCATGCTGTTGGCAAAATGTACACAAAAGTTGTGCATTATAACACCCAGGGAATAAAACTACATAAAAAAAATGTACAAATGTATGTATATCTGCAAGTAAGATATAACCGCCGTTGGCGACACGGAGTCCATGGCCTATGAAGCTGGCCCTTTGACAAATGGAGTCATCAGTTCTCAAATTCCTGATTCAAATTATGAATTCGTGTTTATATTTGCCCGACATTTGACTATATTGTCTCTTTAGGCAAACAATTGCTTAAGCCTTTTAACTGCATGTGAGTCACCATTGCGGCAATAAGAGCAAAATTTACATCGCTGTAAAATGAGCGCAAAATGAAAAGCACTCTTTGAAATGCGGTGACAAATTTAAGTGCAACAATTTTCATAATTCTTACTTTACAATGTGATTTCATACAATTTTTGTTGCTTCGCTGCATTTACCTTGACCGGTAATAATTTCGAAATTATAGCCTGTCAACGGGGTTGCACGTTCCGCGGAGACCTCGCAACTGTACTTGATCACATAAGTGCTTACATATGCAGTGGTAATCCCAGTACTAAATGTACGAGTTTATAACGAATTTGATTTTCATGAGAAATTACTTTAGATTAAGGGTCGAAAATCGGTCATTGTAAGTAGTTCATTTTCATTAACTGGTTAAATGACTAACCTTTCCCCCTTGTAAGGTCGCAATACAATGGAATCACAAAGGATGAATTTTTGGTTTTCGTACATTTCTGCTCACTCCGTGCCTGGCCTTTTTTGTCCTGCTCGAGGATCCTTTTTAACAAAAAATAAATCCATAAATCGTGAGAAAATTTTATTTTAGGAAGCTACCGTCGTTAGGAAGCAAGTCGTTAGCTATAATAGAAATATGTTAAATTTACGTCATAAGTCGAGAAAGCCAGTTTGACCAAAACCAGCTGCCCAACGGAGGGTTCAAGAAAATGGTTAGCAAAACTCTGATTTGGGAAAAACTCGTATAGGTTTCTTTTTTAATTTTTGGCTCTTCTGAGAAGCTCCGTGCCGCTAACATTTCCTATATCACATCAATGTAATATTGTTTTCAATAAAAATGAGTTTCAACTCGTCTCATTTCTAAAACACTATGCGATGGACCGGCCGAAGTACCCATATCGGCTACTAACTAACTGATGCTCAACCGACGACCTTTTAGTTAAATTTTCTTAACTTTTTCGATAGACGGCCGGAATCAGGCAAGTGGTCAACCAGTAAAGGGTGCATTTCCCATACGTACTCTAGTTCCCGAAGGCTACGCTAACCTTTTCTACGCCATCGGACGAAATAGTTAACAAAGCAAATTTGGGGGAACCCAAAAATGATTTAGTCTTAAAGCTATTGTGCACTCACAATCTGATAGATTACTCTCAAAAGTTACTTGTAAACTAGCAACAGAGAAATGAAAGCATCACTTACATTTTTTTCACTAAGTGATGAAAAAATTGGTAATACTCGTACTACTAGCACAAGGAGAGCATTCAATGCTCGATAGGAAAAGGGAAAAGTTTTTCATCTGCCAAGTGTAATGGTGCTTAAAGGTACGCCCTGAGCTGGCACGAGGAAACAACGATACGACGGAACGGAGCGGTGGTAAGATTTCATTAACATGGGACTCTCATTAGTTTCATCGTGTCAGCTGTTGATGAGTGTGAGCTCAATAATGAAAAGAAAAATGAATAAGTATAATACATATTAAGAAACAACTCTCACTCCTGCTTGCCTATACTCGGAAAAATAGTCGAATAAGTCTTCCTGACATGGTTTAATTTACTACTGGGCTTATTAGCGTCGCACACAATATTGCACATAAATATGACTGTATGTGTATCAGTGTTGCTGTTAAACTTTTTTTCACTGTCTGTCGCTTGAAATCCTTTAAATTTTATTGCTGACGGGGGTGTCAGTAATTACAGCAACTGCACACAACAATTGCATTTAGTAAAAAAAGAAAATCGTAGGGTTTCGTGGAACGAGAAGCATTTAGCAATGCATTTACAATTGTTGTACGTGTTTCTCTATACACAAAAAATATATCCCATTTTTATTTCTAGAAGCTTTCTGTTTTTAATCCCATATGCACACATGCACATATGTATGTATGTGTGTGAAAATAAACGTTTTTTATTCAACTTTTTGTAATTGAAATTTATGCCGCCTGGCGACACACTGCGCGGACACTTTGCACAGTGCTGTGATTACCGACAAAACTCGGAAATAAATAAATGAATAAAGAAAATTATATTTTATTTTAGGCAAATAAATATGCGAGAAGTAATAAAAGAACTGAAGACCATCGGCTAATAAATAAGTAATAAAATAAATTTATTGAGTATTAAGATTCTGTTTATATTCCCTAATATTATATAATTTTTGTGCCGTTAGCGCTCTTTCGAGCTTGACATTTTTTACGAAAAATATTTAGCTCGAAAAAATGGATTTTGAAAGTACATAAATAAAACTTGTTTTTTTGTTTGTTTAATAAGAATTGATAATGGAATACCAGAAATAACTCGTATAGTTTAAGTTTAGATTTTATAAGTGCGATATCTGTTATTGAAAAGATATTAACATTTTTTTAACTGGCAACCACTGAACTATTTAAAAATTATTATAAATGAAAGTTTTGTTTTTTTACTCTTTTAATTAATAATTCCTTTACTGTCAACGTTAATGGGAAATGTTTTGATTTCATTTAATTTTTTGTGTAATAAATATAATTTATAAAGTACAAAATGTAGAGTTCTCTTGTTTGTTTTAAAAAAATTAACGCGTCTAATCTGTGTCTCAGAATGAACTTTTCAATTGAATTTTTTGCAGCAAACACATTTATTGTAATATTTTGTGCTGTTGGATCGATGTGGAAGAAACGTGGAAATGAAGAAACGTTCATGATTCCAACCTGTAGGCTGTGGAATTGTTTCAATAGTTTCTTCAGAATTTTGGTAATTTCTTACAACAACGTTCACTGGATTGGCACGAGCGAAGGTAGCTCTGCTTAACATTTTCATGAGAAACTACTTCAGTTCCGGGCCTTTCTAGGAACATACAACATTTAAGTTTTTCACTTTTGCTTGGTTTATTTCCAAAAATTACAAAGTATTGCATGCTCTTGCACGTAGTATATTGTAAAACCAGGCTGAGGCCACCAATTTGTTCTTGTTTGCAATGATGCCCTGATAACTTGATCTGGTGTATCAACTCCTGCCTTGGTTTTTCCATAATCGCCAATGTTTTTGTGCTAGTATTAATTTCAATAATATTATGAAATATGTATACCGAATAAATATACCGCTCTGGCTCTTTTCAGGCACACAACCCAACGATTGTGGTTTTGTTGTAGTTATCAAAAGCGAAATGTACATCATTTTCCGGTTTCTTAGTCATTCCTACAGAAAAGAAAGTTTAGTTCTTTCGGACTGTACCAACTAGGTTTATTTTACTTCTTTTTATTAGTTCAATACTCAAATCGTGAGATGTAAAAAATTTTCGCAAATAAAGTTGCAGCCTTTTACTAAACCTGTTCTTTTATAGGTTTACAATTTCGATCTTGGCTGTTGCACAGTACTCATATATTAATAGCGAATGTTCCAGTTTTCGATGAGATATATTATGAGATATTTATGAGTGGGCAACGTCAACAAAGTGCATTGGCACTCATTTTTTGTATAAGTATGTATATTATCCTTTCGGCCGCCGTGGCCGAAAAAACAAAATATCTGCCGCTCGGAGTCGGCTTGAAACTGTAGGTCCCTCCATTTGTGAAACAACATCAAGACGCACACCACAAATAGGAGGAGGACCTCGGCCAAATACCCAAAATTGGTGTACGAGCCAATTATATATATATATATATATATACATATATTATCCTTTCAATGATTCCATACATTTCTAATTAGAGCAAGCTTATCGCGGTTTGCCTCTAATTTCCATCGAATTTCTTGTCAGATTCTACAACTCGGAAGATATTTTTAAATCTCACAAAAATTCTGGTGATTGAACTTGTGATCGAAGCGAAACATGTCGCATCAGCCTATTGGGTAATTTTGACCCACACATACAGCATACATAATTATTTTTGCCCAGCTCATTCATTTGAAGACAGAAAGTAAAGCCAATCCCTTTCAGATTTAATTTTAGGAAATAATGAAATAATTCCTAAAATTTTTCTAGGTTTACAAATTTATAGTCCATTTTTTATAGTTTAAATTTTAGTATAAACAAGTGCAAGTTTCAGGTAGCTACAAACTACTTTCGATTTTTGGCAATTTGTTTTGTTGACGGTGTTATGCTTTTTGTTCGATATAAAAAAATTCGGTCGAGCATTTAGATTTTACAAGGAAAATAAAAAATACAAAATATTGGAACAAGTCATTTATTTGTTTTATGATAAACAAAACTTATTTTGATTTCATTTATCAACTCCACAACGATCGATGATTTGAGTTTTGCTGCTGCCCCTGTAAACTTTGAAGAATTAGCAAGTTATCCTTCCAGCTTTTCTGAACAAAACCAGGCTTCAAACAAAACTCGATTATATTGACTGGGAAAGTTCAATATACCTATTAAAAGCTAATAAAATTTGCTCTAAAGTAAAGCTTTTCTCCATTTTCCTTAAATCGAATTGTTTATATACAAAATCTAAGCACTTTCATCTGTCAAATGCTTATTCTGTATAATAAATTTTATGTGCGTTAAGAGCCAAACTCAATGACGTAATTTCAAGCTGAATTACCTAAATTAATAGGTACGTTTGGACATAGTCTTCTCTGTGTTAATAGAAGAAATGCTTAATATTAGCCAATTCAATGAAAATGTCTTGATGCCAAACTTACTCTTTTTTCATAGCTGAATGCCAAAAAATGGGTAAACGGAATTCCCTTTTGGGAATCAAAATTATGTTTGGATGTACTGTTCTTTATTTTTCTTACTTCGGTGATTCGTAAGATTCGATTGAAGAAATCCAAGACAAAACTAACAATGAAGATAGTAAAACGAATCCAACCGTACTATGGCATCAATATCTAAGACGTCGGCGCGATCTTTCGGAACTTTTAGAAAAACATTACTAAATTTTGCTTGTACAGTTACAGTTTAAGTACATCTTGATTGTTTACTTATCCAAAACAAAAAAAAAACATTTCGGGAGCACACAAATAAAAATTTAATAATTTTGATTGTTATTTCTCAAATCATATTTTTGGTGTCAAAACGTAATCTTACTCCTAATATTCACGATTTCACAGTATATCGTAATTCGTAAAAAAACTTGTAATTTTGTTTTTGCTTTCGGATACAATCCCGTTAACTTTAGAGTTATTTTTGTGTAAAGCATAAGTTTAGTAAAAATCGTTTATAGATATCAACTATTTAGAAAAAATAAATAAAATATATAGATTTTTATAGGAGAGCCCCTTAGAACTGCAAATCTTTACCGAAATGCTCATAATAAATATATGTATCAGAAGGATTGGGTTAAAAAATTGTGGTACAATATTTTATATTCAAAATTGTGACTGTTTAAATTTTGTTTTGCAAATCTCTACTTGATAAAACTCTTTGATGCGAAATGGTGTATTTAAAATACTATGTTGAAAAATAATGTATTGAAATTTCTGAGAAGTCCGTAGTTCTTCTAACTATCCTTACGAAAGATTATAAAAGTGCCACAAAATTAATCACCCCATCGGAAGATTTATAAATTGTGAAAATATCCTAGCACTCCCATCGTATTTGTCATTTGTGAACTAGACAGCAAATAGGCAAGCAATGGAGCGCGTAAAGGTAAAAGAAAAATTGCGTGGATTACTTTTTGTATTCAGGCAATATTATAAAGGGTTTTCCAATAAGAGGTGTTATTTTCATATTCAAAGAAAAATGTTATTTTTTAATATAAATGATCGGATGTGTATTTCATTGGTCCCACAGAAAAAATCACAAGGTGTTAAGTCCCAAGATCTCGGTGGCCAATTGTGACCACCTCTTCGAGAAATAACATGGTCCGGAAACTTTTCCCGCACAAGATCAATGGTTTCGTTGCTGTGTGGCACGTAGCGCCTACTTGTTCAAAATAAACGTTGTCCAGATCAATACCATCCACTTCCGGCCAAAAAAAATCGTTAATCATCTCTCGATAGCGCAATCAAATTCAAAATAACACCTGTTGTTGGAAAACCCTTTATATATTAAAAATATGTATTTTAGAAATAGTGCAATTTTCTTAAAAGTTTAATTTCACATTTCTCTTGTATCTTTTTGTTCTAAGGGTTGTACGGGTTAGGCTAAGGCTTTTATACGTTAGCTTTATTATAAAGATAAGGGTTTGCCATTATGTTTTAAAAATGATACCCATTCAACAAAAAGTGTGCTTCATCGCTGAAGAAAATTTTCTTCGATGCGTCGCGCGAACCGAACCATTATTTTCGTAATAAATTTGCACGATTTGCAAACGTTGTTCAGGTGTAAGTCTATTCATTATGAAATGGCAAACCAAACTGAGCATAAATCAAGTGACAGCTGTCAAAAAGACCATCTACGAAAAAAGTAGTGCCAACTTGAAAACCTAACCTCTAAAAAAACACCCTATATTATTTGTATACCGAGGAATCGAACCAGCACCTCAGGAGGGAGCAATTGTAGGTCTTCCTCCTCTAGTAGGTGTGAGCCCAGGATTCTGTGTCTCCTGTGGCCTCACGCCTCACTCTTGGTGATTAAGTTTTCCAAAAACTACTTTTCATCATAGCACAACTTGCATGATCTTGTACTAGGCATTCCTATTGTGGTAAAGTGTTTATTACAGGCAGAGTGACCTGTAAGTGCTCCGCAGAGGCGTTCAAAAACTTTTTGAAGTGATTAAGGCCCCTTGCACCGTTCCATTGTTCCCTGATTTTAGTTTGGATCCTTTTTTTTTTGGTTTCCTGTTTTATATATAATATATTATATTTTTTTAAGCCGAAAAATTGGATTGGCCCAATGAATAATCCTTCTGGTTAGGTGCATTATACAAACATTGAGAACTCGCATCCGCTTCGTCTGTCAAAGATTAGCAACGAATAATTGCTCTGTGACAGTGTTTTGGCTTATAGCAAAGTTTTAACTTTTAACAATGAAGGCAGTTACAGGAGCTCATACGTATACATATATATATATATTGTTTAATTTACAATTGTTTTCAATTCTTTTTAAGTTTTTAATAAATAATAATTTCTTCATTGAAAACATAACAATACATTTTTTACCTTACAGTATTTGAATATTAATTATACCGGGTGTTGGTTTTAGCTGCATAAGAACTATTGATACCGATAACATTGGCTTGGCAGCCGAGAATGACAAACTGTATATTAACTTGTCAACCTCTTAAAAAGGCACCCGATATATTATTTTGTCTTTATCGAATTTTGGAAATGCAGAATTATGACGCAAAGGAATTCGGGATGCTAAGAATTTGTTTGATATTTTTTCGAGCATGGCACCCAATATTGTGATGCAGAAATGAAGACCTCACCTATATCAAGCAATAGGAAAATGTGCCAAAAGCCAGAAATTGCAATTTTATTGAAAAAGGACGGCAGGTATCAAAAAACAGCTGTAATTCTTTAGCTCAACGGCTTCAAATTTACTCATTTATAAGAAATTATAACTAATCACTCAAAATTCTTTTTTTAATAACCATTTTGTAAGGTCTCAATGCACTGTGCCTGGCGACATATGTAGGTATGTGAGAAGCATTAGTCACAACACGCGCCTAAAAACTTTCATATGCCTATGTATAGTATGCTAGCACAGTGCAATAAGAATTCAGGCATTCAAATAAAAAAGACCCATTTCGTGATTACCCTCAAATCGTTGCAAAATGTACATCGATTGAAAGGGCTGGGATAATTTGCGCATACATGCCGTGGACTAGCTCTAAGCTGGCGCCATACAACTGCAGAGTAATGCGAAGGAGTTAAATCACAATGGACATATTTAAGATGCACGTCCTGGGGAGTCTTCATATGAATGACTTCAAACCACAGTTATAACCATCTATGGTAAGTGATTGGCCAAGTTTCAAACCAGCTACACATCAACTAAGAAAAATGGTTAAAAATATATTTTCAATTTGTTAACTTCCACACCCAATTATACAGATGATTATATGATAGATATTAACAATTTAATGTAGGCGTCCTAAAACAGTTACTTGGAATTGTGGGCGGTCTGGTGTCGTACCAAAATTGACCATACTTCCCAACTAGTTAAGAGACAGGCCCATTTACTATAGGGCAAATTTGCAAATTGTGGTGCCATGTTGCCTGGTGCCAAGCGGCCGGACCACTCGTCCAACCAACCAGACAGCCAGCCTATCTACTGTACTACTCGTACATACCTACGTATGTATGCGTTCATGTGCAATAATGTGTGTAAGGTTCAGCCCTGCTGCTCAGGCTATTACTAAAATTAAATGCATCCATTTTGCCGTGGTGTCAGTAGTTGTTGCCACTGTCATTTAATTGTAAAAGTTTACTATGAGATTCAAAAGTTGCTGCTGTAAAACAGAGGCACTAAAAAATTCTTTTATATTCATACATACGCACAAGCATGTACGAGTATATTTACATTACGTATTGCAAAAGCAACAATGCGCTTGCTAATTTCCTGGCAAAGCTTAGTCATGCACAAATCCAACCCACTAGTTTCTACCCATGCCGTTCATCATTTTGCTGTCTCAACTAATTATGTTGTATACATTTTCATTTGGCATAATTGCTTTAAATATTGATATTATCATTGCTGTAGTTTACAATTAGCTGCGAGGGCATAGCCTATGTATTAAACCGTACAAACAAAGTTAAGCACATACCTACACATATATTCATATATACCATACACATATACATATAAGTAGCTTTGCATTACTGGGTTTTCTATACAATCATTACATTGACACTAGCGAACAATTACTAATCGTAATTTAATTTCAATTAATTTTACAGCTCTCTTTGGAAAAGTATAAATACACTCTGTGACAGTGAAAATATGAAAATATTTATATGTGCAGTGGCTCACATTATTATGTTACAAGTCCAGGCGAATAAGTAAATCCTTAAATCTTAAAATTTTTGTATTTTATTATTTTTAATTTATTTATAAACCATTTTACAAGCTGTAACAATTAAAACTTTACTATATACATAATTCATAACAAATTTTAAAATAATTGTAATATTTCATCTGCAATTAGTTTGATTTTGACTAAGTGGTGCATAAATGTACTATGTAAAGGGTTTTTCAAAAAGCGCGCCTAGATGCTGTTTTAAATTAAAACATGTAAAAATTGATATTCTTGTAGGTTTCACTATTTTCATTCAAACTACGGCTCTTAACACAAACGCATCGGGCTTTGTTTCGTTATATAATATTTTGATAAAAATCGCGGTATTTTAGCAATGTAAATATATTTAAACATGTATTGGGTTGGAGAATAAGTTCGTAGCGTTTTACCGAGGATTTTTATATAAACAAAACACAATAATTATATCAGTAAGTTAATCAATTATATATTCGCCGCTGCTGATTACAACCTATTCCCTCCTCTTGACCAATTTGTTAATGCCGTTCCGCCAAAAATCGCCTGGTCTGGTATCGAAACAGTCGTTGAGCCAGTTTTTAAGGACCTTCTTTTAACGCCAGAAGGTAACGCCCCTCATATGGTTTGACAGGGAGCGGAAAAGATGGTAATTGGTCGGCGCAAGGTCCGGAGAATACGGCAATTGCTGAAAGACCTCCCATTCGGGCTCTTGGAGTGCGGCTTTGACGACTTGTGCAACTTGGGGCCTTGTGTAGTCGTGAAAGTATATGGTTTGACCATGGGGTCTTTTCAGTCGAATAGCCTCATTCACACAGTGTAACTGGGCAATGTAGATCTTTTTGTTGATCGTGACATTTTTTTTTCAAGCATTTCCCAGTGCACCATGGCCCTCAAGTCCCATCAAACACATATCATGATCTTCTTTGGATGGATATCCGGCTTAACTCTCGGCTTTAGCGTATCCCCTGGACCCACCCACTCCCCTCTTTGCTTCATATTGATGTATAAGCACCATTCCTCATATCCCGTGACGATTCGGTATAAAAGGCGTTGCTCGATGTTGCTCGATGGCGGGCGGGATGCTGAAAAGCAATTTGAAGGCGACTTTCTTTGGGAGGCACCCAGAACCCCCAATTGCATTGAACGAAGGTGATTGACAATCGTTTTATGATCGCAGTTCATTTTTTCGCCAATTCAAGACCAACGATAGTTTGGCGACCGTTTTCTTTTAAAAATTATTTGAGACGTTCTTAATCGAATTTAGAAGACCTTCCGCTGCGGGACGTTTAATCGACACCAAAGTCGCTATTTTTGAACTTTACAAACCATTTCCGTGCTGTAGACTTGCCTATGACACCTTCTCCATACACGTCGCATATGGCCCGTGCTGCCTCGGCAGCTATTTAACCTCGAGGAAAAGCAAGGAAGAGCAGGTGTCGAAAATGTTGATTTTTGCTTCCTGGATATTCCATTTCTAAGCCTCAAAACTAATAAAAAATTAAGTAACTTAAAAATATAATTAACATAGTTTTATAGAGCAGGAAGAATACTATTGAATTAATACTTATCCTTTGCCAAATAGCAAACAAATCGTTGTAAAATAAAATGAAATATAAAAACACTATGAAATTGTTCCCCAACCTAATATTTATTAAAACTGTGATAATATATAAATAGAAATAAGAAATATCTCGTGCCGGTGACTAAAATTCCTGAAATTGTGGAATAAAGTGGTCCAAAATATGCTGAATTTTTATTAAACAGTCTGAAACACCTTTTCTTTGAAGGCTCCCATTTAAGTGCAAAAACGTCCAAATTTATTGAAATCTTGTGCGAGTCATAGTTTTTGCAAATATTGGGGTTTCTATCAAGGCAGCTTTCGCCCAATAAGCTTAAAACCCTTTTTTACCTTCCCCATTATGAGACCAAAATTATGAGTCCAAGAAATCGCTTCATTTCCATTGCAGTAACATCAGTCCACTCTAAAGCATTTTTGTTAGTTTTATACTTGGAGTAACTAATTTGTTGTTCATTGTGATATTTATTTGTTTCATGGCACTGGAACAAGATGAATTTATCATTCAAAATAGCTCGAAGATGTTGTGAGGTAATTCTTGAGTCGCCCGTCATACCTGGTAATTCTTCAAATGATTCTTACGGTGGTGGTCATCAACCCACATATCACTAACATCAATTTCTGCTTCACTTTCAATATTGTTATCTTCCTGTGGTTCACAGTTAATACCACTTTCACCCTTCTCTGATTCAGCAGTACTATTACTATCTGTTTCATATAAAATAGATTTGCACTTTTTTTATAGGTTCAATATCATTGTCACTATAACTTGGTAAGTCGGATAATACATCATTTCAACTTTATTAAAGCACACTTCAAGTAAAACGAGAATTCTCGTTTTTCGACGACAACGTTTTTTCTTTAAACAAGAATTTTCGTTTCCCGTTGCGAATGTCTTAACAATTACCTGTTAAATTACATATTTTAAATGTCTACCATGAGCACGTCTATAGACTGTCATACGAGAATTAAAATTTTCAAGGACTCGCTCACATACATACTATCGCACTGAGTTCAGTGATCTCGATCCGTATATTGTGTTTCAAATCTGGAATTGTTATTGGTTTGTTCACATAGACTTAACTTTTCAAAAAAACTCCCTGTCTGATCTGCCAGTCCTTTTTCTATCCCTGACAGACTCTGTGGATTGAAATTGTTTAATCAATCTTTGAATTGTCCACTCACTAGGTCAATTATTTCTACCAAAAAAAAAATATTTTGTTCTTAATTATCGAACATTTTCATAATGAGTTTCAATAATTTTAATGCGTTGTTCTATTATGTAAACTTATACAACTGTCTACTTGATAAATATACCGTCTAGAAACTATTCATTACTGTTATCTAGGCGTCACTTTTGAAAGACCCTTTACACGATATTTAATATTTGATATGATGGCGATTACTTTTGGTAACAGCTTTTAAGCGTCTGGGCATGGACTGTACTCACTTTTGAAAAAACTCGGCGGGTATTTTCGTTATTCCTCGAACAAAACAACAATAGGGGCTACTTTTGGATGAAATTTTGTGTTCTCCTACTTCGAGATTTTCTATAAGGCTGTATTTTATGGCGGTGTTTGCAAATGTTTTGCGTTGAAAGTGTTCACATTTTAACATCCAAAATTGTATATTTGGGATCGTTATTGTGTTGGAATAAAAACTCGTTCCTTGACATACCCATTTTTTCTGCACAGAAATATAAATCTTGTTAAAAGTGGAAGTCCAACAGGGCCAGTTCATGTATGAAAACTAATTTTCATACTGCCTGAACTAGCATACGATTCCAAACCATGGCAGAACCTTCACCGTGGCTAACAACAGACCCCAGGCTTTTCATTCACAGCTCTTCATTTGACTTGAGCTATACCATACGACAACCAACGGATCCAAAATGTTATACTTGTTCTTTCGGTTGTACGTTTCACGTTTTTAGTTCTTTCTCCCTGCTATTTTTCTAGCCACTTTTAATTTAATTCTGATATTTATAATTATGTTAAATATAATTGTTTCAAAAATTATTTCAACAAATCATCCAGTTTTATTAAGCTTTACTTAGTCTCCAGGCATCCCGTCGTTTTATGCTTATATTTATGCCGACAATTGCTTGAAGTTGTAGCTGAGCCATAACGTTCTGCTAACTTTGCATTTCGTCTGGTCTTTCCACCTACAATCCGCGGTTCGGAGGTATTTTTGGGAAATTATATTCTTGACTGCACCTAATGGTGTGAATGCCGGATCTGCAAGAGCATTATTCATGGCAGATCCCCCCTCTTGCCAGTTCATCTGCTTTTCGTTACCGTCAATGTTCCGATGTCCCGGGACCCAGATTAAGGTAACTTTACGGTTTACACTCAAGGTGGAAAGGCTATTCCTACTTTGTTCCACCACTTTAGTAGCCGAACCCACTGCCTGGATTGCAGCTTGGTTATCCGAAAGAGAAATCTGTGATTGGCTTCCCCAATTGCCAGTACTACCGCCTAGAAGACACTGCTAGTATTAGGGATACACACAGATTTATCAATTTTAAGTCTGTGAGAATATGTACCAGATCTAACACCGCAGTCCATTTTACTGCCGCCCGTATAGACGATAGATAGTAGTGTCAAAATTGTTTAGAGAGAATCCCTTATTCCATTCTTCCTTAGATGGAAAGAGAGTGGCAAAATTCCTATTGAATGTTACCGTCGGGACGATGTAGTCAGTTCTCACCGAGATGAACTGAGTTTGTCGCATAAATAGACTAGCATGACCATATGTTTCTTCTTTCCAGCGACCCGCTTCATTTGCACACATTCAAATGCACTCATGGTTGCCGTCTTCTTAATATGTAGGTCTATTGGAATAACGTGTGTCAGTGCATTGAGAGCCTCTCTAGGATATGATCTGATTGCACCGACCGTTATTGCACAGGCTGATCTTGTATTCTGCCGAGTAATTTGGTAGTATCTAGGTTACCCATACAAAATTTTCCTCCCAAATTCTGAGATTATACTACACTATTATTATTATTACACTGGATTGTTACTACACTTTATTCAAATGCAATCCTTTGTTTTCTCTGTTATAGATAACTGTTTTTACGAATGTACAGAGAAAGGCCAAAGTAAAAACCAAATAAAATTGATGCCGGCAAAGAAAAGAAGTTTGTAGACATAATTCTAATAAAATTTTTTTACGATGTTATTAATTATGCTTTCATATTACAGAAAAAAGTGTGTGTCCATAGACACTTCGGCCTGTTATTGTTTATTATAACATGTAATATCGCATTCGTATTGCTACCATAATTTTTTGAAACCTCAGTAAACGTCGTTTACGGATTTCCTCCAACTGTTTATTACTAGCAACCAGATGTGCAATTAAATTGGCTATTCCTTCTCCCTGTCTTTTATTCATATCGTGAATTACGAGGCGTGTTTTTAAAGTACGTACCGTTTTTAAATTACGCCGCCGCAGCGCTACGGTCGCCGTTAGCGCATGCTCGTCGTGTAGCTATATCTGTTGGGAAGCCACAGGCGTCATTACGGAACCATCCGATCGAGTCTACATCTGTTTACGTGATTTTAAAATACTTCCAGCTATTGAGAATCCCTTCGACTGTGAAGTGCGTGCTGTAATACGGTGTCTCTGTGCTCAAGGCTTCAAATGAGTTGACACTCTTCACCAAATCAGTGAAGTGTATGGTGAAAACATTATGAGTGATGGGTCTAGCGCCGAGCGACTACCATTTGTTTATGCACTTGAAGAAGGATTTGGCGCCATTCCGATGATGACAAAGTGAAAACAACTGTGAAGCAGTGGTTGTCTTCCCAGGCGGCAATCTTCTTTGACGATTGTATACAAAAGCTGGTCCAAAGATACGATAAATGCCGTAATAGTAATGGGAATTATGTAGAAAAGTAGAGTAAAGTACGGCCTTTCAAGTGAATAAATTATTTTTGGAAAAAATTTACTTAGTGTTTTTTTATGTGAAAACGGTACTTACTTTAAAAACACGCCTCGTATAATTAAACGAATCAAAATATTCACCCAAAGCAATTTCTATGAAGAAAAACCTTTCAAAACAGTCTTCACAGCAGATTGTCAATTTTGCAGGTAAGCTGCCTATGTGAAAAAGTAGATTAATTTTGGGGATTTATTGCTACCTAATGCATATGTGAATGTAATTTAAGTCTACCAGTGATTCAAAAAAGGCGGCCGCCGTAGCCGAATGGGTTGGTGCGTGATTACCATTCGGAATTCACCGAGAGGTCGTTGGTTCGAATCTCGGTGAAAGCAAAATTAATAAAAAACATTTTTCTAATAGCGGTCGCCCCTCGGCAGGCAATGGCAAACCTCCGAGTGTATTTCTGCCATGAAAAAGCTCCTCATAAAAATATCTGCCGTTCGGAGTCGGCTTGAAACTGTAGGTCCCTCCATTTGTGGAACAACATCAAGACGCACACCACAAATAGGAGGAGGAGCTCGGCCAAACACCTAACAGAAGTGTACGCGCCAATTATTTATTTTTTTTATTAGTGATTCAAAAAAACTTCCACTTCAACCCTAATGTACAATTCTGCTTCCACTTTTTTGCTTTTCGAAAGATTACTGCAGTAGTAACATAAGTGCTTGTTGAAATGGACGCAAGTATATATTAAGCCGCATTAGAGAATTGATTTTCTTCATACTGTTTTTTTCTCTGCTTCTTCATTAAAAAACTCTAGTTGTTGATAACGATTCAAGAGCTAGAACACGGGAGGGTCGTATTAGCTTAAGCCTGACACCACGTCGCAAAATATTTAAGGAATTCTAAGAAACACTGAAATGGGGGTTTTTATCTCACCCGCTGTACTCTGCCTACATTACTGCTTCCGCCTAACATTTGATTCGGCCAGTAGCACAGTAGTTGATCAGCATTTTGACTGACAGAAGGTAGTCAAAACGTGGATTGATCCATGTATCGCTTCGCGTGGAATTCGTGCGTTACCCGAAGAAATGTAGTGGCAAATTTTTTAATTCTTAAAATTTTGAGAAATTTTGAGTATTGTAATACTTAATACTACTAAGGTCTCCGCAACATGTCTCTATATTATCACCGTGTGGCGATGTTACAAATTAGTACGTCGTAAAATATGCTACATGCGCTAATGGAGGTACGCACACATGATAGGAATATACCATCACAATATAACAGCGCATAATGTGACACAACCTATTCAAATATCAAAACCTGAAAATGCAATTGCGTCCCAAAGAGGACTTATTGATTTCATAAAAAAACATAGTTTGGAAGCGATGAACTCTAATATGTACAGAGAATAGTGAACTTCATTTTCTGTAAGAGCATTAATTCACATATAGGTATGTGAGTGCCAGTTTGAGTGGTTGCAGCTTATCACTTGTTACGAAAGCAAGCTCCGCTACCTCACAGCAAAGCCGGCATATGGCTGTTGCGGCGCCAACCATCTCCATCAGCAGCATCGCTGGATACCATAATGCCTATGAATGTGGTTGATTTTATTTGTGTTGCTTTTATTGCGAAAGATCCGAAAGGTTGTATCCATGAACACGCGAGCAGGATATGAACAATAAACATTTCCGCGTAGTAGCAGTGGTGACGGTGAGTCGACACACCGTAGACAAATAATGCCGTCAGGCATGCAACATGTAGCAGTAGTTACTGCACTCATACAACGCGCAACCAGCAACCCTAAGTTTCACTCACACCATTGCGCCCGCCCCAATGCATCAGAGGATATGAGTACATTAGCTTTTGGTGCTACAACCTGTGGTGTAGGCAATGACGATGGTATATTTTTATGCGCAAACAAATCCATACAGGCAGCATGAAATTTCAGCTTCCGTCTATAGCTACAAGCGTTAAATAAAATACTCTCTCCACCTACAAAACAACTGAATCCAGTATGAATGCTATACCTGCATTACAATACATACATAAGTACATGCATAGTTCGCGAAGCATCAATGGTACAAACCAATTTTCTGCAAGTTTGCTGAGTACTCAATAAACAACGCTTGTTTTGCCTTTGTTTTGACTGATGGCGATAGTCAGTTCACCTTACCAACAATATGAGCTAACAGCCAACGAAAATTAAAAACCGAAAACTTACGTCTTTCTTATGTTGGGACAGCATTGCATATTGTTAGTAAATAACAGGCAGCTGTTTGTGTAGCCAGGTTGGCCGCCGTAGCCGAATAGTTTGTGCGTGGCTACCATACGGTTTGGCATGAAACATCAAATATTAAATAACGTTTTTTCCTATAGCGCCCAAGGGTTTATCTGCCACCAAGAAACCCCTTTTTAAAAAAACTATCTGCGTTCAGAGGCAGCGTAAATCTGTGGGAACAACAACCCACCATTTGTGGAGCAACATCAATACGTACACCACAAATTGAAGGAGCTCGTCCAAACACTCCAGAAAAAGGATATGCCAGCCAATTATATATACAGACATATATATGAACAAATGTGTTGGCGAGCAATAGAATTTTAATATTTTAATTATATGTTTTAAATTTTTAATTGCACATTTTGAAAATTATTAAATTTTCATTACCGTTAAAGAAAATTTTTGCAGAAGCAAAGTCCGGTTAAGTCCACTCCTTACATACAATTTTAGGTTGTGCTCGGTTATACTGCCTTTTTACCAGTAAGGATTTTAAGTAGCTCTATCTCCTGACACTAAGTGAATAGTAACATCTTGGCAGAGAATACCAGGGGAAATTCAATGAACAGAAGTGATTGAGTCAAAGGAAATTCGTACCATATAAGGACTTGTCGCCATCAATTAGTACAGTAGATTGTTGAATTTAAACGTGGTCGTACAAGCCACGTCCAAGAACACCAGAAATCTTACAAAAAATACAGGATATCATATTGGAAAATCGTCAAGTGACTGAAACAGATTAAGTAGGCATCTAATTGGCCAGCGCAATATTTTGACTCAAGTATTGGGTTTGAGAAAGCTATGTGCACAGCTATGCTAACAATGGAACAAAAACACATTCGAATGCGACTTTCTCAGCAACATTTGGCGCGTTTTCGAAAGGATGAAGTGGATTTTGTGGATCAAGTCGTCATTATTGATGAGGCTTGGGTATATCACCCTGACCCTAAATCAAAACTAGAGGCTAAAGAATGCTGCGAACCTGGTTATTCGGCTCCGAAACGAGTTCGTGTCCAGAAATCGGGCAAGAAGGTGCTGGCATCAGTTTTTTGGGATGCGAAAGGAATTTTATGTGTGGATTACTTGCAAACTTGTAAAACAATATATTCTGAATATTATTGGAACCTTTCAGGCCAGCTAAAGAAAAAAATAAATTAGATTAAATGCTGTAGCCTCAGTATATAGTTTATACCCACTCATGCTCACTTTAAAATTACTCAAAGCCTCAGCATATCAAACAACTCAGCATTTCGTCCAAAAATACTGGATGACTATTCAGAGACATTTTATTTTATAAAATATAGGACTTTGCCGGGCGAATATCAAATAAACGATAGCTATCTCTTTGATTTAAAAATTTGTTATTTATTATAAGTGGACACTCACATAAGGCCTGCTCTGGTGCTTCTTCAGCAAACCTACAAAATCTGTAGTCCGTTTTCTCGGTAAACATCATTTTGGCGAGGTGCTACATTAACCTTTAGTTTATGAGGGAATCAGTAAGAGTTCTTCGGTTCACCCGATTAAATTTGTACAAGTCATTCGAAGAACCCTGAAAGAGTCCTAAGCCCCTTATCATGAGAAATAAATTTCTTTCATTTCCATCTAAATAGGTAGGCTTTACTCAATTTCATTTTTATCTCAACAAGAACCAAATGTTTGCCTTCTCCATGTTTTTATAAGTAGTTTACTTCAGGAAGAGAAAGGCACTAACAAGTATATCATTGACTTTTGTGAAGTGACAATTATGTATTATCATTTGAAGGCTAGTATTAGCTTCTTAGGCATAAAACTCCGCCAGTAACATGGATTTGGTTTGCCGTTGTTAGCTACATTGATTGTCAAATAAGAAGAAGCGTCAAATTTTAGAGTATCATCCCAGAAACAATTGCCAAATTTTGGTAAGAAAAGTATTTTCAAACAAATTAATACAGATGTATAAGTATATAAAAATATGAGGAAGATTTACTTACACTCTTTGCTAAGACATTTCGCTTAAAAATGCCATGTTTTCGGAGTATTTGAACTGAGCACTTGTGCATTTTAAATAGTTGTAAAAAAATATTGTTTAGTGTTTTGACGACGAAATCTGAGTACTACTTTGTTGTGAAATACACAAGAGATTTCTCGCATATTTATCGGCAATGCAATTTGTAGGGATTTTGACAGCCATTTCACGTGAAACGCGAAGTTAGTGCTATGCTTAATGTGCAATGCGAATTGAATAGAGAAATTGGCACCTTCTGAAAATAGTTACTTTATTTTTGACAAGTGTGACGTCGGGCGCCTTTCCAATACAAAAATAACTAAAAAAAACAAAAATAAACAATATAAGGAGATATTAGATGTTTGTGAAAATTCATTGAATGTCTTGATAAAATTGTAATTTGTGACATTAAAATAAACAAACTAATAATAACGAAGTGCCGCGTGTTAAATTGTGAAAGCACAAATGAAACTTTCAAATGCAGTTTTTCCGTTTTTATGCGGATGACAAAAAGGTGTCATTTTTTAATTAAACACTCAAGGTGCAAGTTTCAAGTGGCTACAAATTACCGTTGATTTTTGACAATATTTTTTTGCTAAGGTGTCACGCCTTTTCTTCCATACAAAGTACGTGCGCGATTTTTTTTTTATATAGAAGAAAAAACAAAGCCTCTAATTTTTTCCATCCCTTAGCTACTTAGAAGGGATCTTCCACATTCCATTTATTTACTTTTTTCAAGCATTAGAGTATGTGAACGGCACACGTGTAGGTAAATGGCTTTCTCACAAATTTCAGTGCTTTGTTTTTGCATATTTCCCGTCAAGCGATTACAATTCAATTCATCGAGACTTATGAATAAGTAATTTGACTTTGTAAATATCGCACGACGACATAATTCCGGCAATGGATTTTGATAGCGGAGGCAAAAAAATATGCGTATCGCCGGTTTGAATGTTTTTGTCTGATTTTTTTTTTGAGAGCATTCGCCCTCTTGCATATTTCTTCTATGTGCTATGTGAAACACAAGGGGGACTATTTTTGTGGAACATTTTCACCCTCTCACTCCTCGATACATGGGTATTTTTGGTTTTCTTTGCGAGCACATTTTTTTTTCCTTTCGAAAAAACCTTCAATTTATGACAAGCAAGAAATGTGGTATGCATATCTAAGAATTCTTCTAATTTTTGCAACTTAAAAAAATTTTAAATTCGACCTTTGTAATACATATATCCCAAAACCAGGCACAACTTTTTATAAGAGCGTACAATTGTTGGCGTATGCCGATGATACTGATACCTGAATGGTGCTTTGCTGACTTCCAATGCTGACCAGTTCGGCAGATGAAAATATCACTTTGAAGCAACTAGAAGCACTGTTCTTAGCAGTACACCTAGCTTTGAAGTGGGCAGCACAACAACCAACAATAAAATAACAACACCCTGTCCCAGCCTAGCGGAGATTAAGGATGCAATTAAGAAACTGAAGCTCAACAATGCTGCGGGCGAAGATGGCATACAGCCTGAACTACTTATTGTCGACCCACAAATATCAGCGGAAATTCTTTATCCCCACATCACCGCCGCCTGGAGCAATGAAAACCTGTCACCGTCCTGGACAAAAGGCATCATTTTGAAGCTGCCTTAAATCGTTTCGATGTGATGAAAGGCCTTTGTGTTTACTTCAATTCCAAGCTATACTCCTCAAAACATGTCGATTTAATTGTTGCAAAGCCTTTTGTAATGCTTAGATCTATAGAAGAAGCTCGAAGTTCTTAGAGGCCCACTAACTCTATGAATTTAATAAATGCGCTTCCCATATCAAAAGCCATGATCGGGCTTAACCGTCAGGTAAGTTTTAAATGGGACCTACGAATTGACGCTGAAATCCCACCGCCAGTTCTGAACTACTCTACTTATTTTATTGGTTATTCTTTTATGCTACGATATTTCCAATGAGTTTACTACTTCAGCTGCGAAAATACAGAAATATTTACATGCTCTTCGATAATTGCGTGTTGCAAAAGGATATATATAAAAAATATCTATTTTCATGATACTCATCTCTTGCCAAGCTGCATGGTAATCTTATTTATTTTAATTTTTTTTTCGTTTTTTTATAACTTTATTCTTTGACTCTTTTTTTTACCCTTTTAGTATGCAGAGCGTGCCGAAGTGCAGAAATAGGCATTTAAAATATAATGACAAAATAAATGCAATTAGTGGTTAAGTACTCTTAAAAGCTTTCATTTTCCAGAAACGTAAGTGAAATCACCTTGAACCATTTACTACTTTAAAGTTTTATGCGGGGATTTCGTAATAAACAGCAGGAAAAATATTTTGGTTCTGGTTCAGGTGCAGTGGTGCCAAACTTGGGCGCCTCTGGCCAAATTGGTTTGAGATCCAGGTAAAAGTTGGTATTCACAACCATGTCTATGTTAGAGTCGAATTCTATACATCTCTCCAAATAAGCATATGGGGCAAAGTAGGGTCCTACTGGGGGCCTACAAAATATATTTTCAGACTATTATGTACATTTATAATAGACACTCATTTTATTTCGTATTTGGTCGAGCTCCTTGTCCTGTTTGTGGTGCGCGTCTTGATGTTGTTCTGCAAATGAAGGGATCTACAGTTTTATGTCGCCTCCGAATGCCAGATAATTTTTTTTCATGGCAGAAATACCATGGGAGGTTTGCGATTGCTTACTGGTGGGCGACCATTGTTAGAAAAAACTTTCCTTATCGTTTGGTGTTTATTGCTCGGAGTCTCGAACTTGGTTGCGCACCAATCCATTCGTTTACCACAACCGCCGACTGTTATAAACAATGAAAAGGAATTATCGTTTGTTTTCTAACGAGCTTATTGTATTCCTTCAAAAACAAAAAACGAACTATTTAAGAAAGACAAAAAGTTTACTTTTAAAAAAGTAGCATCGCAGGCTAAGTTTACAATCAAAGCGGGCCTAAGCATAACTACCCCAACTGCTGGCAGGAAGCGGCTTTTAAATTTACCACTGCCACATTTAGCAATACAACAGCAAGCTACTATGCAAGCACTCTCTTTTCATATGAAAGGAAAACTTAAACCAGGATATTTTACTGGACATCTCAATACCTTAAATAGAGTTGAACATGCAGTATGCATGACCCAGGCAAATGACCACACGGAACCCGTACTCAATTTTATTAAGAGATACAAGGTTGCCTTCCCGTCTAGGGAAGAGTGGAACACTAACCCAAAATGGCCAAATAGTGACACACAAAAATGGTACACAGATGCTTCCAAAACGCTCCAAGGAGTAGGAGCAGGAACAGCGCGGCCTAGAGCACACAAATCCTTAACCCTTAGTATAGATACCATCACACAGAGGCTGCAATCCTTCATCAACAAATGCTTCCGCATCATCTGCAGAATATTCTGGCCAAACACCATCAGTAACGACGCACTGTGTAGATTAACGAACGAGGAACCCATCCTTAGGCAAATCCAACGCAGAAAGTGGCGATGGATAGGTCACACATTGAGAAAACCACCAGATAGCATCACGAGAATGGCACTGGGGTGGAACCCGCAAGGGAGCAGAGATCGCGGTCGACCAAAAAACACTTAGAGAAGGTCGATGCTGCGCTAACTAGCAGATGCCGACATCTCATGGGACGGTGCAAAAACAACAGCACAGAACCGTGTACGATGGAAGAGTCTTGTCGAGGTTCTATGCTCCCGAGAGAATAAACAAGGAAACAAAGTACAGATACCACGACTTTCCATGCGAAGCTCTTCGCTATAATGGCAACAGAGGGTAAGGCCAGTGGCTTTTGCAGGGCTATTTGCGCGCCATATTTCCTTATTTGATTTTAAATTGCACACGAAATTAGCTCTTTAAGTAGTTGTTGTCCTTCTTTTACATTTTTTCGATTGGTTACAATAAACAGATGGATCCATACTTTTTGTTCTACATACTGTAGACCGTGCCACCTGACAAGAAAAAAATTGCCGTACATTCCTGAGTCTAAATTATTTTTTCAAGGCAATCTCGACAAAACTGTGTTGACGCACAAACCTCTTCGGCTGCAGTGGCCGCCTTTTGTGTTGATTGCGTGAAAACTAGAGCCAACCACATCAAAGCAATGAATGATGAAAAAAAAAATATAATTCACATCAAATCAAGAGTATTTTCAGTACATAAAAATATTAGATCACTCTTCCCCATGTCAAGTACTGGACAGAAATGGTAACTCCCAAAACCTTACAAAGTGTAAAGAAAGTTTCTTACAAATGAAAACGACGCAGAAATACTCGCATGGTTGAAGAAAAAGACTCGAAAAACAAAATCGTTTGAGTACGAGGTGTCTTCAAAAAATAAGGTGTTTCAAATTTCGCAGGCCACGTACATTATTCTGAGTTGTAGCAATATAGCTTCTTTAGTTTCTTTGAGAGAGGCATAAATAAGACAAGTGTTTTGCGTGTTCGGCTGATTTTCTGCCGAAAAAAACTTTAGTTTGCCAAACCTCATCTTAAATGGACAGTTTAGAAATGGAAAACTGTGTTGTTCTCTGAAGTATCCAAATATATTGAAAAATATTCAGACGGTATAAGGTGAGTAAGAAGGCCAAAATAACAACGATTAAATCCTAGGCTCGTATGTCGTAACTATGTGTAAGGATTGCCGGAGAAATATTTTGGTCTGGGGATGCTTCTCTGGACAAGGAATTGGTTTTATTCACTAAATGGAGGGTGTAGTGGATCGCTTTAGGTATGCGGATATTTTAAAATATTTAATGCTGAAGGAGAAATGCCAATAAAATTGAGATTTCTGCAGGATAACAATCCTAAAAATACCATTAGACTCTATAAAACGTGGTACAGCAAAATGCTATAGAGGTCTTAGATCGGTCCGCTAAATCTACCGAGATGAATCAGGTAGAGAACTTATGGTAGATTGAGAATTTGAGAATTAACAGAGAAAGTTATGCAACAATCGAACCACTGTTTGAAGCTATTAAAGAGGCCTGATACAACATATCGTCGGAAGATATTAATTTTAATTAATTTTAATTTTTTCTACCCCAAAGAGATGTGCTAAAGTCATAAAAAATTATGGGTCTAGTACAAAACATTTAACAATAAGCGCAAGTAACATACTATTAAGGAATTGAACAATTTTTGTTATGCATTATTAATACTGAATTAATGAGAAAAACATGGTACAAAAATATGCAGTAGTTTACGTGCTTTTTATTGAATTATTTAGTATTATTAGAAATGCTATAAAGGGGTTGCTTTCGTTTTGGCCAATACTGCATGAAGTGCATACGTTTGAGTTTGAATATTTCCCTTTTCATTTTTTGTCAAAAACTATTAGCCAATAAATTCGACAATAAACATTGGCACGTTCTGTACAACTGCCAACAGACTATCACTCTGGGATTTGCTGCCAGTTTGCCATTCAAATGATAAACTTTAGTCAATTTTCGCTTGCTCTTTTGCCTGCACTTTCCGCTTCAATCATTCTTGCATGACGCAGGCAGCCCGACATCAAGGAAAACAAAAATGCTAAGCTAAGGATAAGCAATTTAAAAAAGAAACTAAAATTCTATATTTTACTACAGAGACTAAGAATTGTGGCTGGTGAGAACAGCAGGCAGCCAGGAAAGAATAACGACACAAAAATTGTTGTACAAAATGTCGCACACTTCCGGAATTATGTTGTCGTTGATGTCATCATCAATTGTTGGCAAATTTACGTCTAAATTGAGGACGTTACCGAAAGCAGAAGCAGCGGTGTCATCAACCATTAAGTGGTTTGCAAAGCAGCGGCAACTCGAAGTCAGCTTCAACTTGCTACAAAAGCTAATTTTACTATGTACTGCAATTGTTTGTTATAACGATGTTGGTGTTTGCTGGCTTTATTTTCTAATGTAGAGAAGATTGTGCATAAGTAGATTTTTGTTTTTGGGGGAGTTGATTTTTTTGTCGAAAACTCTACGTACTACTTGTACGTAGATAGTTCTTTAAGAGACATAGAAGGCAGTGGTTGGCATTTAGTGTCGTTTTTATTGCTTGAGTCCTGGCTACGAACGTACTTGCATGTATGTGTGTATGTATGCACCTATGAGCTTAAATATACTGCAACTTCTTTAGCCTTCTGTTTGATTTCACTTGCTTGCAACAATTTGTGGCTGCGGTCGTATATATGTGCATACAGGGTGGTCGATATAATGGTTTATTTTTAAAAATTCAGAAACATGAACGAAAATCAATTTTGTTTTCAGTACATTATTGGTTCATTTGAAAGAGCAAACATTCCGGTTATTTATGGAATAGTTATGGTTTCATTCATGGGGCTATCACAACTGGTAGTAGCGCGTCCTGTTGACTCAGTTTCTGTATCTATATATACTATATATTCACCTGAAGAGCCTCAATCAATAATAGATTGCTCGGTCCTTCACTGTTCACTGAACAATTACCGAACTTGACGAACGAATGATCGATTATGGCATAGCGCCATCTTGCTGAAATCGAAGATCGTTCAAGTCCATTTCTTAAAATTTCCGTCCATAAGAAATTGTTTACCAAGCCTCAGTAGCACAGCCTCTATACCGCTACATTTTCAAAAAAAAAATGGGTCACTGTTGCCACTGCTTCAAAGGCCACATCAAACCGTCACTCTCGATAATCACGAGCGGGTTATCTGATCCCCAGATGTGGCATTTTTGCTTGCCAAAAAATATGCGCATCATAAGGAAACATGATTTTGACATCTTTTCAATAAACAAACTTTGGAACTAAGTTTGAAATATTTCGCAACATTGTTCAAGCGTAGGGTAATTCATTTCGTTCCGTACTGACGAAAAAATAAATAAATAATTGACGCGTACACTTCTCTGAGATGTTTGGCCGAACTCGTCCTTCTACTTATGGCGTGCGTCTTAATGTTGTTCCACAAATGGAGGGGCCTACAGTTTTAAGCCGCATCCGAAAGGCAAATGGGCAAAAAGCTATGATGAGAAACTGAACTATCTACAGTTTGGGCCAGAAAAAAGGAGCCGCGATTATTCATGAAGTATAAAAGACATATATTTAAAAGTTGTTTATACATGAAAGTATGTACAAAACTACGAGTCGCAATTATGCAATAAGCCGTGTAGTCTCCATAATTGTCGAGTATCGCCTGATATCTTCTCGGCATGATTTGAAGCTTTTCTGTGCAGCTAGTCGACAAAGAGTAGCAAATTTTGCGAACCTGGCGCACGAGTTGCTTTAAATCGTGGACTATCTTTTCGATAAGAGGCGTTTTCATAATTCTCCACACATTTACAATGGGGTTGGCGTCTGGGGACAATGTGTTTTCTGAGAGTAGTGGTTTTGACGATGTGAGACGGTAGAATATGTTCGCCTCCTTCAGTCGTAGTTCGATGGTATTGATATTCACATCTATTCCCTTTTTAGCAAGAACTGATCGTGCTTGGCATAGTCTCAAAGAAGGGTCCAGCTTAAAAAGTTGGACGATCACTGTATTCTGGTTTTTTGTCGTCTCTCGCTGTAAGTCGTGCTCGAAAAACTCATCAACATTTTTGTACACCTTATTCCGCTGATTCCACATCACAACAAACTTTTTTGATTTTTTAATTACTTTTACAGCCGCGGCGTGAGATAATTTCGGCCCTTTCGAATACGTGCATAAAAATATCGCCTCGAAACGCTTTGCGTACTTCTCACTCATTTTTGTTTGGTTGGGTTTATGAGAAAGTTTCGGACGACACTAACCTGCGTTAGTACTAGCGTCGTAGCCCTTGAGTGGGTCTATTACGCAGCAAAAGGCAGAACGAAATATATCTTGAAGTTACAAGAAAAAACCGGTTCTCTTCTTCTGTCACAGACTGCATGAAAAAATAACTTATGATAAAAAACGTCTATGTGCATATATGGACTACCCTGTGCGAACTCGTAGAAGTCGCTGCACATTAAAAGTAGAAGTTGCTGCACATTGCTGTCTTTTTCTCAGTCACCAAGTGTGTGCGTGAGTTTATTTGCGAGTTGCTGTTTGCCATTTGCTGGCATCAATTACATGCATAAAATATGTTGCATGCTTTCTACTACGACGCCAGCACAGGGAATGATGATACGCTCCAGTCAAGTTGAAGACGTTAATTATTATTATAGTCGTGTGTCTTGCATCAAGCTTTAGGGCGCCATCATGCAACAAGCACTTGCTACATGCGATACCAAGGCAAGCACACACATTCAAATATTTTATATGAATGTGCATACATAAATACATTTACATATATGTACATGCAACATACACAGACTTACCTATGTACGACTATACATGTAAATATTAAATAAACTACAACCTAACAAAGGCCGACGCACGGTCAAAAGGCAAACGCAGTCGACGAAGGGCTAGCTGTTGGTATAGTGTCTGGCCACAATTTCACGTTTCCTGCCAACGCCTACACGACCACTTGTTGTAGCGGCTACATGGAAGACACTAAGTTATATATGTGAGGTGTGTGTAGATACCTACACACTTATATATGTTGGCTGGTATCAAACCATCATGACAAACTCATTTGCAAATCCCCATTTTCATTTTGACTTTGCAATAAATATTTTGTTACGGAGCAACGTGTTTTGGGTATACAGCACAACAAACGTACCAGAACACACTCATTCATACACTTTGGTGAATACATTTATTGCAATGCAGCATATGGTGTTTTTATATTTGTGAGCAAGCGTATACACATATAGATATATATTGGTTGTATTCAAAGTATGTCGTTCATTTTATTTCTGCATCGAACCACGCTGAAGCCAAAGTTGTCTGCGGCCAAGCCACCATAGCCCTCCAGCAAAGCGCTACTACATTCAAACAAATGAATTGTATGGCAGTGGCATTTATTTATGTATGTGTTTGCTATCTATATGCACACATAGACATACACATGCATACAAAGGTAACCTCTTTATTTGCTCTAGTGAGAGTGTTGCCCTCAGTCTGGCTATCAGTCTGTCCACTGTTGTTTATGTTTATATTTGCGTCTGTGTCATTTTGGTTGGACTTCCATAGCCTTCTATGGCTTGGCAGTATTTCATTGTCCCGACACAAGTGGTATTCGGTGGCTACGTGCGTTTGTATGTGTGTGTGTGTATGCATACATAAGCATACGCTCCTTATTGGTGTCTGGTGTTTCTATTAATTATATGTTTAAGAGAATAGTTAAGTATATTAAATTGATTTAACTTTAATTACTGGATTTTAGTTAAAAATTATGGCTGTAGTGGGACTGCTTTAAATGTTTATTGTGGCGGCACTTTTGAACCTCTACAAGCAGAGGGACAAAAACTTTTAGAAAGCACTTGTGAGCCAGCATTTACAGGTATTGACAAATAATACTAGCCTTTAAATGCATTATCGTTTCATTACTGCTGATAAGCACTGCTTTGGGTCTTTCTTTCTCCTGCTCTTCGGGCTCACGTATTTCGAATTTTTTCTTTGAGAATACAACTAAAAGGTGATCAGATTGGAGGTATTTATTCTAATAAGGTTTTTCCGACAGATCACGAATGACTACTGTCAAACTAAATACATAATTTTTTCCCGTATTCATTGGTTGTAATGGATCTTAACGTTACAGACAATCTGTTTCGGATCCAGACGAAGTCGATCAGCTTCGGCTCGTTGCAGGTGTTTCCTTGTGTTGGTTGAATTTCCCGAAAACGCTCATAGGTGTTTCTCTAGGGCTTTATTCGTGTTTTCTTTGGAATTTTTTTTTTTTTTTTTGTGCGTAGTGTCTCCCAAACACAAATAACAAAGCCATTCTGGGTTATTTTAAAATACATAGCAAGTTGCTTTCTCGACGACAGATACCCGCTTACACCTCCTGGTGGACAGACTTTGTTACTTTAGTATACCATTAAATCAAATGCGTTAGATTGGTGAAACTAAAACAACCTCTCTTCTTCACCAATAAACTAAGTCTAATAATATTAGCAAAATTAATTCCTAAACGATAATCATAAATGACTGAAATGAAATTAAAGTCGTAAAAAAAATTAATTATCATTAACGGAAAAATTCACTTCAGGAATTCCGGGATGCGGACATTGTCTTAACTCATCTATGTATATAAACCAGTCACCTCTACTTCAAAAGTAATACATACAAAGCTTGATTTTATATACATTTTTTCTTGTTTTAGCATTATTTTCTTTTATTTAAACATGACTTGAAAAGTGACTGACCAAAATGGCTTAGCTCATCATACTCACGATCACATAGTCGCCAAGAAAAGCTACCTAACAACCAACTGGCGAGAAGCAATTAACTAACCGACCAACCAACCAAGGGGCCCAGCTACGCAGCAACCGGTTGTCATCTGCAATCAGCTAACCACCAACCACCGCTAGCAACGCGGACTGTGTAGGAAAGTATTCATGCATGTGTGTGTGCATCATAACGATGACGCCCAACTCAATAAACCCTTCAAATATGGAATTATATTTCCGGCAATGGGCGGAATTTATAAGGCAGTGTAGTTAAATTGTAATTCGTAATCCCGCTGTCATGCATACAAACACAAATTGGTATAACTAAATATATATAATAGTGGTACTCATGTAATGTTGCAAACATATGGCATTTATTGCAAACTTCGCAAGGTGGCAAAGTTGCAAATCAGCTGTTCATTTTTACATGCAATTAGGTTTGCGATATAATGGCAACTTTGCTAGACTATTTTCAGTGGCATCCGTGGCAATTTGTCGCAAATCATTATCAGCTGTTAAGCATAAATGCGCGGTTCGCTATTTGCTTTGAAATGGAAGACGTAAGTAGACACATTTGTAATATTATTTGGTTAATATTTAAAAATCAATTGGTTTATTTATATATTTATAGAAAAAACGATTACGCATTAATGGCACTTTTCGGTGGAGTGAACAGCAAACGAAAGATTTGCTTACGATTGTCTTTGACAATGTGAAGGCTAATCCGGAACAATTTGAGGTAATGCTCTTACATTTTCCATTACTAGCTTGTTTACATTTTACAAACTTATTTTAGAAACCAACTGCTCAAAAATTTTATGATCGCATTAAGCAAAATTCGCCAAATTTATGCACAATCAAATGGGATAATATGCGCACAAAAATGAGACACCTTAAAACAAGTTTTTTGGCCGCGGTCAAGTGGAAAAGCCAAACGGGCGCAGGATTGCTTGAGAATGGAGATGTAAGCAGTGTAGAAGAATACATCAAAAAGACTTGTCCATTTTATGATGACCTACACGCAATTTTTGCACGGCGCATCAATATCCAGCCACCAGCAATCTATCAGTCTTCAGAGCCAGTGTTGTCCTTGGAG
>JAYXIM010012432.1:0-11824 GCA_037575425.1 Anastrepha fraterculus | reverse complement strand
AATACATTTGAAAAGAGGAAATGTGGTAGCTATTCGCAGATGAGGTAGCCGATTTACATAGGGGCAGTTAGCCAGTTAGCATTCTAATAAAAACCCTATATGATGAAATGAGGCGTCCCTTGGAGTTTTTGAGAGAAAGATTCTTTGGAAGATTTTTGGGCCTTTGCACGCTGATGATGCCGAGTATCGCAGGCGATGGAACGATGAGCTATATGAGCTTCACGACGGCATAGATATAGCGCAGCGAATAAAGATCCAGCGGCTACTTTGGCTGGGTCACGTCATCCGAATGGAAACAAACGCCCGGCTCTGAAAGGGCTCGATGCGGTACCGACTGGTGGTAGCAAAGGAAGTGGAAGGCCTCCTCTACGTAAGCGTCGCATGCACTTGTTAATGAATCGTTTGGTGAACATTTTAAAATGAACTTTTAATTTTTTTTTTCCTCAATGTTCAGTTACTTGTAGACAGCTGCTTTGCTTGCTCGTGCTTCGGCTCGGCTTCGATTTTCACCTATTCAAAAAGATGGATCAAGGAACCTGCATCGAATTAAGTGCGCGGATGCATTCCGAATGTTGACTGTGTCATACGGAGAAGCTACTTTGGACCAAAGCAACGTTTATCAGTGGTACAAAATGTTCTCAGAAGGCCGAGAAGATGTGAACGACGAAAAGCGTGACGGACGCTCGAGCACTTGAACAACAGACGAAAAAATTGATGACGTGAAGAAAATGGTATTGGCCAATCGTCGAATCACCGTTAGAGAAGTTACTGAGGACCTAGGTATATCGATTGGCTCGTGCCACTCGATTTTTTCCAATGATTTGGGCATAAGACCAATCGCCGCAAAATTCATACCAAAACTGCTTAATTTCGACCAAAAGCAGCATCGCATATGCTAATCAGATGTTGGACTCTGTCGGCGACGACCAAAATTAGCTCCAAAGGGTCATAACTGGTGACGAATCGTGGGTTTATGGATATGACGTGGAAACCAATGTTCAATCATCTCAATCGAAGCTGCTGCACGAACCAAGACCGAAAAAAGCGCGCCAAGTTCGATCGAATGTAAAAGTTTTGCTTACTGTTTTCTTCGATTGCAGGGGCGTTGTGTATCATGAGTTCTTGCCACAGGGTAAAACGGTCAATAAGGAATCTTACCTGCAAGTTATGCGTAATTTGCGCGAAGCAATTTGTGGATTTGTGGAAGAACAAAAATTGGCTCTTGCATCACGATAACGCCCCTGCTCACACATCGTTTGTTTGTGCGCGACTTTTTGGCCAAAAACAACACACTGATAATGCCACATCCACCGTATTCCCCAGATCTGGCCCCCTGTGACTTTTTCTTGTTCCCGAAACTGAAGAGGCCCATGAAAGGATGACGCTACGCTATGATTGCCGAGATAAAGACAGCATCGAAGGAGGAGCTGAACAAGATAAAAAAAATGATTTTTTGAAGTGCTTCGAAGATTGGAAAAAGCGTTGGCACAAGTGCATAATATCTCATGGGGATTACTTTGAAGGGGACAAAATGGATATTATTGAATAAATAAATAATTTTTGGAAAAACACAAAATTCGCGATACTTTTTGAACACACCTCGTATATATTCATATGCAGTAATAGTATTTGCTATTGCTCCTGGTCAATGAAATTTGGATTCAACTGTCCTAAGTATCTTTGGTAACACTTTGAAGGTATTTTGTATATTATATAGGAGACGAATTTTGGCCTATCAGCCCCATCTAAGGCAATCGTGCCGTACATCGCACATTTCCCTAAGTAAAATACTAAATCAATAACAAATTAATTAATGTGACCAATGCGTGCACTGGCGAAGCCACATACTTACATAGTACACGAATTTGACATCGAGCATTTTCCAGTGTAAGTGGTCTTTCATAATTGTCACACACCAACATGCATACATATGCAAAGTAGCTTTTACAGAACCTACACTCACACACGGGCTGAATAGTCTGAAAAATTTGTATATAGCCTATCTGGCTGCGTTGAGTATTTACTGTCAACGCAGTTCACTTAGACTTTCCGAAGCCCCATCTACCGATATGAGCCCATACACATACATACACGCCTATTACAACATTTGCCTATTTGCTCTGCAGCAGCTAAAGTCGTCCGCCTACTCGTATCTGCATGCGTTCACTTCATCGGACTTTGGTTGCATTTATTTATTTGCTGCCAATTGAGTCTGTATTCGTGCGTTTGCTTAAACTACACTGCGAGTGTATTTGAGTTTAACTTGACACTCAGGCAGCCAACTTAATCTCCGGTTTGTTTTTCAGTTAATGAGTTTGTCATCGGTATTTTGCCAGTGAGTGCAGTAAATTCTTGCACATCAGCCAGCTTTGGTGTATATTAGGGATGTCAATCACGCCTCCCCGCCACGGGATGCCGAAAAATGTTAAATATTAAATTCAAACAAATAAAAACCTTCTACAAAATTGTATTACGGTGGCAGCTTTTCAATTTCCAAGAAACTCGACTTAAATTATGTATTTATTGATGCTTTATGCTCTTGAAAGATTAATTTATATACAAAAGTGCGATGTAGCGTTACAACCAATGTTCGAAGCAATAAAACTTAATCATCATTATCAATATCCGATGAGGCGTCCCTTGGAGTGTTTGAGAGAAAGACTATGCGGAGGATTTTTGGTCCTTTGCAGGTTGTGATGGCGAGTATCGCAGGAAATGGAACAATGAGCGTCTTAAGCGAGCGAATAAAGATCCAGCGGATACATTGGTCTTGGCATCCAAATGGAAACAAACGCTCCAGCTCTGAAACTCTACTCATAGGTGGTATCAATAGAAGTAGGAGGCCTCCTCTGTGATTGAAAGATCAGGCGCAGGAAGACTTGGCTTCAGTTGATGTTTCCAAATGGCGTCGGTTAGCACGAGAAAAAAAAGACTGGCGCGCTTTGTTAAACTCGGCCAAAATCGCGAAAGCGGTTATTGCGCCAATCAAGAAGAAGAAGAATAAAACATAATACACTTTTTCTAAGTACAATTTTAGTTACGAAAATTATTGAAAGAATTAAATGACCTTGATCCTAATTCCAATTATAAGTATGAGCCGTTTTTGTCAAAGAAGATTTAAATGAATGAAGTCAATGCATCACTAATATAAACTAAACTGAAAGTTTAAAGAAAAAGTTCCATAATTTATTAAATCAATTCACGCGGAAAACTTGTAATATTCTAATATTTGGCAGTCAATTGTTTTTAATTTAAACCAAGTGATGTTCATTTTATGAAGTAGAATAAATATTTCTGTGTGTACTTATGTTAATTTTTGCTTAAGAATTTTTTATATTGATTCATCCCTAGTACAAATACCAAATTGCCGAAGCACTAAGCTCACCTTTATTAAATACACGTCCATCCGTCGTCTGTTTCTAAGCGAACTACGTATTAAAAAACTTCATCGGATTTGATTACAAGGGATGCAGCGCCCACACCAGCGATGTCTGCGACCGCTGTGGTTTTCTACAATAACTGTTTCTGCTGCAGACTCAATAACTAAGTCTTTCTTGCTCAAATGCGTTAAGTAATATCCAAATATGTATGTGTAAGTAAATTTGATAAGTATGAGTGCATATTCGTATTTACATACGCATGTGTATAGGTATTGGTAAGCATTTATATTACAGCACGTCTGCATCGAGGGTTTGATTGCGAAACGCCCTTTTAATTTGAATTGGGCACGCCCACAAATTAACCAACTTTCAATCCGAAAGGATTGTCAAATACATTTTCATTTTCATTCGCGGTGACATTTACACAGATGCATATATTTGAACTTGATGTGAGCTGAAGTCAGCAGACCTTATGACTACAATTTGCCCGCAGTAAAATGCTACGTTTACGCTCGAGATATAAATGAATTATTTGCTGTGCGACCGGTGTAGATATATTCTTTTTTAAAGTGGATGCCTCATAAAAATATCTGCCATTCGGAGTCGGCTTGAAACTGTAGATCCTTCCATTTTTCCATTTTATGGAACAACATCAAGACGCACACCACAAATAGGAGGAGGAGCTCGGCCAAACACCCTAAACGGGTTTACTAAGTGGATAAGTGGATGCCCAACTTCTTCGCATTTCCAATATTTTTTTCGTTCTTCAAGCAACATCTCCAAAAAGTAAATTCTTTTGAAGTCAATAACAATACCATATAAAGAAATGAAATTATATAATTCTTACAGAGTATCAAATTAATATTTCCTTTTATATGACAATTCTACATAAATGTCTCTGAATTTTAAATGAGGTCTTCGTAAAGGAATGTTTAGTATTCTATAGTATAAAAGAAAAAAATTCATATTTTATTAAAAACATAAATTTTTTTACGCAATTTAGTTCAATCAGAAATTCCAAAAATCAAAGTAAGGGGTGATTTTTTCAGAGCTATAGGAAAGTTTTTCAAAAAAACACTCGTAAAATTCAGAAAAATTCATACAATTTTTATTTAAATCGATAGTACAGTCCATATAATTTAATGTTTGTAGATTATTTCATGCAAATGTTGACCGCGACTGTGCTTCAAATGGTCCATCCGCTTAGTCCGCTTTACAATGTTTCGGCCGGTATCTCATATATAAATGCTTTAATGTTGTCTTCCAATGCGTTAATTGAAGCAGGCTTGTCTGAATAGACGTGAGCTTTAACATAGCCCCGCACAAAATAATCTAAAGGCGTTATAACGCACGATCTGGGTGGCCAATTGACAGGTCTCGAACGTGAAATGAAATGTTCACCGAACTCGCCTCTCAACAAGTCCATTGTTACGCGTGCTGTGTGGCATGTGGCACCGTCTTGCTGAAACCACATGTCATGCAAGTCAAACTCTTGCATTTTGGGCAAAAAAAAGTTGGATATCATTTCACGGTAGCGCTCACCATTCACAGTTACGTTACGATTCGCAGCATCTTTGAAGAAGTACGGTCCAATGATACCTCCAGCCCATAAACCGCACCAAGCTGTGACCTTTTCTGGATACATAGGAAGCTCTTGCAATTCTTCTGGCTGATCTTCACTCCAAAATCGACAATTCTGCTTATTTACGTACCCATTGATCCAAAAATGAGCTTCGTCGCTGAACACAATTTTTCGACTTTAAACTTTCTTAACAGAACACGCATTTTTATAATAAAATTCAATGATTTGCAAGCGTTGTTCGTTTGTAAGACGATTCATGGTTAAATTATAGACCAAACTGAAGATGTTTGACAGTGAAACAAAACACGAAACCTGCGTCAGCTGTTTAAACCAACTGTTTAAAAAGATAATAGCTAAAAAATCATGCATATACGCATTTTTGGAGTAGGTCGGATTAAAGCAGCAACACACTCAGACTCCTAGTCCATTTCGATGCCGTCTGGAAGGCTTGTCCTGATCTCTCAAAAAACTTGTATTATATGATCTTTTTAGAATTTTTAGAGGATCCGTACCACTAGATTGGCTAAGGAAGACATTTTGACTGTTTTTAGATTTCAATTAGAAAAACAACATAGCGTAGTGCAAAATAAAAAATTTTCAACTACTTTTTTGCTGTTGTTTGTAAAGGGAACATTTTAGTTGGATGGAAATTTAGCCTTGACATATGAAACTTGGGAGTGGCATTTATCCGAGCTCAATATTATTTATGTCGTTATCGATATACTCCAATTTGAAAAAAAAACGGGCTCCATTTACTAGTGTCGTATTTCCTTTTATGGGGTCATTATTTGTAACAAACGTTTCGCATCATTTATACGAGATATGTCAGGTTTTTCTTGTTTTTAGAAAATACCGTTATATAAGAGGTGGGCGTGGTTATTGACCGATTTCACCCATTATCAATAGCACTCTAGCTTGGACAAAGATATGGTACGTGCACTAAGTTGCATTGAATTGTAATATTTTTTGTTCGGCTTATCGTGCGAACGCTCGGACTGAAGTGCCTGAACCAACTCTTCTTAGTAATCTGAGCCTCTTGGTATATACATACATACTTATGCATATGGCTAAGTTAATATCTCTCTCGATATTTTTATGCTTTAATATCCTAATGCCATATTGACACTACACCGCCACACGCGCAAATGATAATAAAGGGTGGTTAAATTTCCAGGGCCGATGTTGAATGGGAACCACATCTCAACATCGAGTCTTTTTCTGCATTTCATTTGACATTTTTTCAATTTAAACCATAGAAAGATGCATCATCGAGCAACGGGTTAAAGTTATTCAGGCTTATTATGAAAACGGGCGTTCAAATCAAAATGCGTATCGCGCACTTTCGAAGAAAATCATCTTGAGTGATGAGGCACATTCTCACCTCAGTGGATTCGTCAATTAGCAGAATTGCCGCGTATGGGCGAATGATAATCCACGAGTGATTGCCGGAAAACCAAAGAATGACTGTTTGGTGCGGGTTATGGGCCGGTGGCAACATTGGGGCGTATTTTTTCCAAAATGAGGCTGGTCAGGCAGTTACTGTGAATAGTGTTCGCTATCGTGAGATAACAACGAACTTTTTATGGCCCGAATTGGAAGATGTGGATGTGGACGATATGTGGTTTCAACTGGACGGTGCCACTTCTCACACAGCTAACGAAACAATGGCTCTTTTGCGCGTAAAATTTGATGGCCGAATAATCTCACATCGTGGCGATGTCAATTGGCCGCCAAGATCATGTGATTTGACACCGTTGGACTTCTTTCTTTGGGGTTATTTGAAAGAATAGGTGTACGTTGATAAGCCAGCAACAATTCAAGAGCTAAAGGATGAGATAATTCGATAGGATAAGATAATTAATAATTAAGATAATTAACGGCATAGAACCTCAATTACGCCTCAGCGTCATCGAAAATTTGGACCATCGGATGGAGGTGTGCCGCCGAGGCCGCGGCGTCCATTTGACCTATATTTTCTACAAAAATTGTATTTTATTCAAAATCAACACCGGCCCTTTAAACTTAACCACCCTTTACATGAAGTCGCTCGTGCAAGTAATGACGATCATTTTGAACCCAGAATCATTAGAATCGGTTCATTTTTGACTAAGTTATGAGCGATTAAAAAAAAAATTTCTTATATAATGAAAAAATCGATTTTGAGATGAAAAACAAAATTGCCGATAAATCTTGAAAACAATTTTTTTCGGGCGAACAAAAAAAATACGTGTCTCGTTATTTTGACCAGAGAGCAACATATCTGAATTACATCGAAATCGAATAGCCCGGTTGAATTGAAATGGAAAGTATCATAATTTGCTTATGCTTTTGGAAAGTGCATTCAAATTTGAAATTGATATTTTATATTTGTAATTAATACTACCCCACTATGTTTTTATGATTTTATGAATGAAAAATATGCTCAAATAAATATAAAAGCAATTCGCATTTGAATAAAAATAAAAATTTTTGCATTGACCACACCTAAGCAGAACTCAACAGTGAGTCGGTTTTTGTGACAACAATATTAGTAAAAATTATTTAAAATAAAAAAATTGGCATTGTAAAGCTACTGTTTTTTGAAATTTGATTTTTAATTTTTTTTTAATTCCATGTTGAGAATGGCATATCTTCTCCCATATTGAAGAAAAATATCAACCTGAAAAAATTGAATGGAATAAAAATTGAAATGGCCTTAAAACTGCCCACCAAGTAATTTCTTGATGAAAAAGCTAAATAATTTTATGATCAGTTTAGAAAATTCATTAATTTTGATGAAAATGCATGAAATGATGACACAAGCGATAAAGCCAAGATATAACAATAGTTGCATTTTCATCAGCATTAGCAGCGTCAGCAGCAACAACACTAAAGTTGCCTAAGTAGTAGCAAAACCAAGTTGAATCCATTAATACTCGTACATACAGATATATGTACATATTTAAAGCGCTTTAAGTCTACAATGCTGTTAGCATAATCGTAGCCATTAAATGGTGAGCTGAATATGGAGAGTATGCCAAGAAGCACATGTAGCACACGAAGCACAAAGTAGAAGGCTTTGGCATCGCTTTAACATACATACATATGTGATCGTGTGGACGCGTGTAAGGATAAGGTAAGATAATTGCTTGCACGATAAGCTGTCGAATGAATGGAAAGGAGTGGCTGTTGGATCCTTTCCGCCGGCATTTCCTTCCCTCGAACTCAGACTCCGCCAAATATTCTTGTATGTATTCGGACATGCATGTCTATACGTGTATACCACATTCCACATATTCTACTTGATGTTACAACACGGCAGCCACTTGTCGAGCATTTAAGTGCAACGATTAAACTGTTTGCTTGCAACACGGCTCATCGAGCTGAAATGCAAATTAAAATTCGGAGCAAACGCATCGTTTTTTCTGTTTTGCTTCAGTTCTGATGCACTGATTACCTTCGGTCAGGTGGAACCATGCGCCCAACTACCACCCCGCCTCTCCAATATCAAAAAGTTTGTATACAGATATTATCCATTTGATGTGTAAAAAGGATATGCATTGTTGTTGTCCACATATTGTTTTTGTACCCGTAAGCTTTTGCTAAGCCAACATTTCGTAATTTCCAGCTGCAGCAAATGATGCACATAATTGAGTACAACGCTTCAAATGAGCAACAAAAACAAGCAATGGAGGCGAAAGCAGTAAAAATAAGAAATAACGGCTTGGAAATTCAATGTTCAGGCAATCTGGATGTTATTATATGCATCAATAGGTACATAAGCATGGAATAATCAAAATCTGTAGGAGAATTAATTGTATAGCATAGATTTTTTATACCCGCGCACTTGTGCCCGAGGGACTGCATGAAGTATTCGCAATAGATATAGACGAAGAGTGCATCTGTACCAAAATGCTGGGAATGATGAGAGAAGTCGATGAAGCCATGTCTGTCCGCCCATCCGGGAGTTTGTAAAAAATTTGTTGTTTATTTTTTAATAAGTATTATCTCTCATATTATTGGGCTGTTTATCTTGAGCACTTTGAGTACATATCAACCGATGTGATAATATGGTATGTTTTTAAAGTTTGTGTGTAGTTGGTAATAAATAGTGATTTCAGTGGGGTTTAGTATTCATAATAGACCTATTAGGCCCATGCTCCTGCTCTACTTTGTGGCATCTTATAAATGGCCCTACGATTTCATGCCGCCTCTGAAAGGACGTTTGCCACTACCTGAAGAAAGAAAAGAGCACCGCAGCCGCTGAATTTTAACGCGCTTTAGTACGCCCATGTCGGCGTACAGCTCGTGATTGAATAGTATTCGGTATGCATCATTCACGCAAATCGCAAATAAATAAACATAAAAACTTTCTCAATACTTTTATTTTAATATACTCGTATTTTCACCGCTGGATTAATTCTTCAATCTTTTTTTATTAATTCATGCGGCCGCCGTAGCCGAATGGGTTGGTGCATGACTATCATTCGGAATTAGGAGAGAACGTAGGTTCGTATCTCCGTGCACGAACATCAAATAATAAAACTTTTTTTTTGAATAGCGGTCGGCACACGATGGCAAGCTCCGAGTGTATTTCTGCCACGAAAAAGCTCCGCATAAAAAATATCTGCCGTTCGGAGTTGGCTTTAAAGTGTAGGTCCTTCTCAATTTGTGGAACAACATCAAGACACACGCCACAAATAGGAGGTGGGCTTCAGCCAAGCACTCAAAAAAAGGCTGTAAACGCCAAATATAAGTAGATATATAAAGGGTTAACGCATGATGGTGTTGTCAAAGAAAAACAAACTATTCAACTGAATCGTCTGAAATTTTAATATGTTGTTCACAACATTAATAGCTATTGTCCGCACGAGAATCATATTATTATTTGAATTATTTCGTATTTGTTTTATCAAAAAACTGAAAAACCCCGATTTTTAGAGTGTCAAATTCAAAACCGCACCATTTTGTCAATTTTTTTTATTCTAGCACGGGACATAGCTACAGTCATCCTGATTAATATTTTTTTTTGATTTTTGTGTTTCAGATAAATAGAAGAGCCAAAAAGGACAACACCGTCCAGGTCCAGTTTTTCGGAAGGGTCGACGTCAGTGCCCCTTTTTAAAATTATTAAAATTATACAAATGTGCCCTAAATTTTCGAGCTCTATACCCTCAAAGAAAAATTATATTTACATATACATATATGTATATAAATTTATTCCACTCCCACAAGCGGACAAAAATTGTGGAACCCTGAGTATCCCGTGGCTTAAAACTAAACATCCAGTTTTGCTTTTGGTAACATTTTTGCTGAAAAAAAAAATAATTTTGAGTGATGGAATTATTTATTCGCTCTTTACGCACTCCATTATATACTGCAGCTGTCTAGTTCACAGGTGTGAAATATGATTGACGTACGACGCCATTTGCAAAAATTATAAATCTTCCAATAGGATGATTAATTTTGCGCCACCTTATCTAACCAAAAATATGTAGCACAGAACTTGATTACCGACACTTGGCCAAGTTGACCACAAGCGATAATTCAATACACACGTCCATTCATGCACACACACATACATACCACATATATCAATATGTGAGTTCATAGCAGGCATTTCAAACGTCAATGCAAGCCATTCATCCGAATACAATTATTATACAAATTTCACATACGAGTTAATGTTATTTTCTGGATATCTCAAAAACGCTTTTCAAGTCAGAAGATTTCAGAAGCATAAAACTAAGCGGCAACTTAATTACAGCCTTTATAAATGCTTTCTGCTAATTACGTATTAAATAAATTCACTTATATATAACTTTTGGTGCACGTTTACCATTGTTCAATACATACTTTAGAGGGTCCTTGAAGTACAGGTTTCGTTTTTAAATTCAAATTAAATACATACTTTCAGCAGGAATTGAGTATCTCTTTATTGGCCTATATATATACATATGTATATGTAGCAGTGGGTCTGCATTTTAGAGGTATATGAGTGATACATCTTATTTTTCAAATGTAGGCTCTATCACAGCAATTCACCGCCGAATGTTCTGGTTTATTCACAAGAGTTCAGAATCTAACCTACAGATAATAACGCCTTAAAACGGGCGATCTTGGCGGATTGTACTGGGATTTTCCAAAACAAATTAATACAGATATATATTGACAAAAAAAAAATATAAAGAAGATTTACTTGTACTTAAAAATGACATATTATTATTCGAGTATTCGAAATCCTGCGGTTCATTCACAAAAAAAAGCCTCCTCGTTTTGCCAAGCGTTAGCAAGAGGCGAATGGATGAATCAACTAGTATAAATGAACACATGAGCCGTTTTCTTTGAAGGTAGTAAAAGTCTACTTATTAGGCCGGGTCGACTTGTGGGGAGGCAAAAAAATCGCCAACTGCTCTGTGAAAATCATATTCTAGCGATGAGCGATTTTTAAATCGACCCGCCCTACTACATATATATATAATTGGTGCGTACACCCTTTCTGGGTGTTTGGCCGGAGCTCCTCCTCCTATTTGTGGTGTGCGTCTTGATGTTTATCCACAAATGGAGGGACCTACAGTTTCAAGCCGACTCCGAACGACAGATATTTTTATGAAGAGCTTTTTCATGGCAGAAATACACTCGGAGGTTTGCCATTGCCTGCCAAGGGTCGACCGCTATTCGAAAAAACTGTTTCCTCATTTTGGTGTTTCACGGAAATTTCAATTTCTAATGGTAGTCACTCAGTAGGGCATTCGGCTACGGCGGCCGCCTATGTATAAGTACACTTTCTCGAATAATAATAATGATAAAAATGAATACAGTTTACTATGAACTTTTTATTTATAAACTTTTTCCAAAAAAATCTGTTCAAATTTTCTTTGTT